>JAXGGA010012795.1:0-37495 GCA_038373865.1 Uloborus plumipes | reverse complement strand
ATTATCTATTTAAGAAAAATTAAAGTATACTAGCTCCCATAAATCATTCTAGCACTTACTAAAAAATGTCCTCTATTTTTCAAATAATAATCATACGTTTTTCATACTTCTAAAGAGTTTAAAATGCAAATAAAAAGAAAAGTAAATAAATAGATACAAACAAGAACGTTCATTCCAGCAGGTATTTAAAAGCTTTTCCTACTTGTTTTTCAATTATGCTCACAAATTTACTTTCGTTGGAAATAGTAATAACGATAAGAATAATAATAACAATGTATAAAACAAAAATTAATGAAAAAGTTTCAGTATACAATGTTTCTAAAGTATAAACCACAAATCTTTAATCAATTTCTCCGAACTTCATGTAGATTCAAAGTTCCATACAGATCCTAAACTTCGTATAGATTATCGGGAAAATTTGTGGTGGTGAGATTAGATGTCGAAATACTTGTAAGATTTAAAAGGAAATATACATGAGAAGATGCAATAGACGATAATTGATGCATTTGTATTTAAACTAACAATTTTATCACTCGAAATATAGCATTGATTGATGTGTAAGTGTTCTCTGTGCTAGTTATTTTTTACATTTATAGGTCTGCAGTTCAGCTGTCCCATGTTTATCCTTTTAAAGCTTAGAAATATATTGATAAATATTTAAAATTCATAATGAACATTTTTCCAAACAACCTATGGAAGTTTTGAGTCTTTGTGGATCTTTAAATCTACTTGAAGCTAAGAAAAAATATTTTATTTATATTTTAACCCATTACTGCCCAGTGATCTATTTATATATCACCTCTTTTCAAACTCCTTACTGGAAGCAATACCTTTTTATCATTTCCTATTCTTATTAGCTGGTTTCCTTACACATGCGGCTACACCCCTAAAAACTTTTTGAACCAATCTTTTCCCGGTCAGTCCGGCAGGTAACGTCTAAAGATTGCCATGATGCAAATCATAGTGCAGTTTTCAATTCTGGGTACAACGGAATATTTTTAAGTATACTAGACTTTTCTTTAGCTGGCTTTAATTTTACAAAAACTTTATTCCTAATTTACGAAATTGGTATCTTCAAAGATAAGAGAAGAGGAAAGTTACTTATTTTTTACTACCACACTTTTTGAAATTAAATTTTGAGGATTTGAGACATTTTAAAATCATTTTATCGCTTTGTCGTCTGATTCTCATTTATGCTTAAGTTTTTTTTTTTTACCTTATCGGGACATTAATTAAAAATAAATCACGAGAATGTATCTGAACAGACATATACCTAACCAAGTTAATAAAAAAGTGGTAATAAAAATGCCAATCAGGGAAGTCAACAACACTGGTCATCTTGTCTAGTGGTCAGAAAATTCTGATTTGAAAGACTAGGTCCCAGGTTCGAATCCCAACTCGGGCATGGATGTACTTTCTCTCTCTTCTGTCCTTGTCCATTCTACGTGGGAATGCAGGTTGTGATTGTCTGCCTGTTCTATGAACGGGTCTCATGGCACGTGTGTTGAGCAAAATCGGACTTCTACCTTAATGGTGCTCGTAAAAACGGATGCCGTACAAATTCTGCCTTAAATCCGAGGAAATGCATCTACTCGGGCTCGGATACCCAAGTGGTATTGGCAACAACAACAATAAGTTAAAATGTAATACTACACTGTTAAAAACAGATAATGTTTTTGCAGTATAATACAGTTATTTTTATAGTAACTAACTGTAAAAATTTCTAATTTTGCAGTAATCAACTGTAAAATTGCTAATTTTATAGTGATAAACTGTAAAATTGTTGCTTTACAGAAATAAACTGTAAAATTTCAAATTTTGCAGTTTATTACTGTGCATTTTACAGTTTTAATCTAGAACATCTGCTGCCAGTATTATACTGTTGTTTTTACAGTATAATACAGCTAATTTTGTGGTAATAAACTGAAATTGTGACAATAAACTAAAATTACTGCTTTACAGTAATAAACCGTAAAATTTCTAGTTTTACAGCTTAATGGAGTGCATTTTACAGCTTCAAACTGGAACTTCTGCTGCCTGTATTATACTGTAAAAACAAGTTTTTTTTTTTTTTTTGCAGTTTACTTTTAAAGTAAGATTATACCATTTTCAAGCAGAACCGTTACAAAAATGTCAAATGTTTATTTAACTTTCCCGTTGTCAAAAGTTGGCAGTCAAGATATAATTTCCTCTGCCATAATGCTGCCGAGGAAACTCAAATGCGTAAAGGCAAATATTACCGCTCGGTATTCGAAGTTTTAATATAAAGATAATTCTGAATCGCAATGGGTGCACGGTTTCCAAAATCGTTTCATTTTCGGGGAAATCACGCCCAAAGCTGTGAGGCAAGTAAAAATAGCTCTGAGGAGAGAATAAAATTTTCTCAACCGCATTTTCATAGCGAAGTTTAAAAAAAAGTCATGTTTAGAGATCTTATCTGAGTAAATGTTTAGGGCTCTCATTGTACTTTCCGATTTTTTGCTAAACACTGCGAACAAAGGTACAAAACTCGATATGAAAACTTTTAAGTTTCATTAATATTTGGGCTCTGAATTGGAATGTTTTTCCGTTTCTCATAACAATAAAACTGTATTTTTCTTACAAAGAAGTAAATTAGGGCAGACCGACCATTGAATGAACATTTAGCGCATTTGAATTTCAAAAATTCATAACATTATTAAAAATTAGCATTTGGTACACGACATTAAAACCATGTAAATTAATACATGTAATTTTTTTAAACCAACTTTCAGATGCAATGCGGTTTGTGCGTCAGTTTCTTTTCTTTGTTTTTCCTTTGGGGTAAGGGGGAGATAAATTGAAAAAAGTGTATCAAGTTGGTGAATTTACACCATCTAGGAGTAAAAAAACGCAGCATTCTAGTAACCATCTGCATCTGCTTAGCAATTAGAAGGAACTTATTTCTGCCGGTATATATTACTACCTCATTATGCCTTATAAAAAATAAATAAAAAAAACGAGCTTGGAGGAAAAAAAAAAACTAAATAAATGCACCCGCATTTGCTTCAGTTCTGCTTTAGCCCTGACTTATGACCGGTAACTCATTGCATAAATAAAACTGATTTTAGCATTTCAGTTAGAATTTTTGCTAAAAAGATAATAATAATTTTGTTCTTTGAACCTCATCGACACTACTTTCAACTATCAGTTTTAGATTCGGTGCAGAAACAATAGATAGAACTATACATAACTACAATTGAATTGGCAATATACATTTCAATGTATCCAGGTTCTTGTATAGCATTTGCATACGTCACATTGATAACTACATATTAGTCAATAGAGAACCACCTCCTTCTAGAAGTCGGTAAAACATAAATAATTACATTAATAAGAGTATTATTTTAATCCTTCTTAACGAAATAAAGTAAACATTTCTTATTTTATTTGAAAGATAGTTTTCCCTGTCTCTCGTATAAACTGAATGAAAATGTTAAGGAAAGATCTAAAAGTAAGCTCAGGACCATTAAATAATGTTTTCGTTCAATTATCGGACAAGTTCCATTAATGGATGAAGAAAAGTAGTAACTAATAATAACTGCTTTCTGATTTCCAGAAAGTAGAATGATTCATTTCCTATTTTTAAACATTATTTTAACAAATAAGGAGAAATACTTCCGATGATCTGTAAAAACAGTATTATATAATATTTTATGATACTTCATAATACTGCTTTTATTTCTATTTTGGACAACTGATCTAACTTTAACTAAAAACGTAGAAATATATTTTTCAGGTATTTATTAGAAATCATTTATGCTCTTCGACAAATGTTTATGGCTCTTAGATTTCTGAATGATTTTTTAATCATTTTTTTTTATTTATTTAATAATTTAGATTTAAATTTTTTTTGACACAGACTTTCATTGCGCTAGTCTAAAGCTTCTTTTGCAATACATATTTATATTTTTCTTGGAAGTGAAATAATACTGTTTTCATAGATTTTTAAGTTCTTTTAATAAAAATCAACAGCCTCATTTCTTTAATGTGTAAAATATTTTACTTCAGAAACATTTTTTCCTTACGTCCTTGAATAATCCGAATGCATTAATCATTTTCAAATGTAAGTTTTTGCTTTGAATAGCAAAAACGCATCAACAATAATTACAAAGCTTTTATTTACAATACAGTTAATGATATAGTTATATGTATAAATATTACATGTTTTAAAAGGATAAACCTTGAGCTGCTACTTTTCTTCCATTGTTTTTAGGCATAAAAAATGCGAACGTTGTTTTCAAAAGTCAGTGGAAAATGAAAAACTTCAAATAATTTTTTTTTTCGTAATTTAGCAATTTATTGAGCGAATGTTATTTTTCCGGAAATATTCAAGTACTCAAATGAATAAAGAATATAGAACTAGAAGTTTCTACGGCATACAGTTCTTAATTTATGCGACATAAATACATACGCACATACATACGTACATAAAGATGTTACGAGAAAATTCGTCGTAATTAACTCGGGGTGGTCAAAAAGGATTTTTCGGTTGGTTATATGTTGAATGGTACATATATGAGCGTGCAGACCGGTCGAAAAAACTACTCAGTTTTCATTTAGAGATGAGCAAAATCAAAATTTAGACCGACATTTGAGTGAATTTTTTTTTTTCGCGATTACAATACTTCCTTTACTACGTAAGAGGAAGTAAAAATTTCTTAGCTAAAAGTTTGCCAAATAAATTATGTGATTAAAACGAAAACTCTTTCCTGTTAACAGATTATAATGTAAAGCTAATGCTTATTTTAGTTATCTTTTCCCTGAGGTGACAAACATATGAAAACTTTCATATTCAACCCAAAAAGAAAAAAAAAACAATGAGGCAAAAAGTTCAACTTTTAAATAATTATCATATTTTTTCAAAGCTTAAAATATAAAAGACATCTCCTGTTAAAAAAACATAATTAATTCCAGCTTGATAAAATTTTAATGTAATTGAGTTCAAAAGAAAAAAAAAAGGAAAATATTGCAATCACTTTAACTGAAAAAAAAAACTTCAGATTGTAAATAGATATTTTTAAAAAATCCCTCAAAAAGGATAGAACTATTCATTTGAAATTTCCGTTGTATAAGAACATGCGATAATGAGATGTATTTTATGTCATTGAAATAATTTTTTGAACAAATATTAGCGGATCTATGTAGTTAAATAGGAATACCCTGCAAAAAAGACTGACTGTTGAAAACGACGGACTAATGCAGTTTTCATTAAGACAGAGATATTATGAGCTAACTTCTAAAATTGCCTAACCTACTTTTTAGCTGTTTTTTCCCCACAAAGCTGAATTATAATACTGTAATAAAACAAATAAGCTCTATTATTACCTTTCTCAAAGGAGCATTTTAATGAAATGGACTATTTAAATGAATATTATGGCCTTCCATTAACGTGAATTTTGAAAAAGAATTTCATTTTTATATTCAGTTCTCTATCTCCTTCTACTTCTTCCTATTATTACTGAAATGACTGTAAAATATAAAATGAAAGTTATAAAAGAAGTGAGGGGATAATATTTGCTTACTTGTGCTTTCTGTATTTTTACACCATTTATATCACACACTAGCTTATTACCCAGCGTTGCCCGGATGCTTATTAATTCAACATAATGGTAAATAACAGTGGTTCAAATAGTGTTGAATACAAAAAATTGTAGCAGTTATTGTTTTTAACTTATATAATGCTAAAATGAAATAGGTGAGAGTTAAATTGATGATTCATTGTTAACCGTAATCTTTGATGGAAAATACTCCTATTTAAATGTATTCAATGTTATCAATTTGTATGCTAAAATATAGGCCCGTCATTTAGAGGGGGAAGGAAGGTCAATTGCCCCCCCCCCCCCCGACTTTGGGAAATTAATGTATTGGCATATAAGCGGGGGTGGTTTTTGCCACTTTTTGGTAAATTTTACATTTTGTATGCACTCTTTGCCCCCCCCCCCCCCTGGAAAATTTCGAAATGACGTCCATGCTAAAAGGCATATCTATATTGCTCTAATCAAAATTTAACCCCGTCTCTATGAATTTAAGTGCTTTAAGAAAGCTCTGTCCAGTTTGGTGAAAATCCGACGAAAACTGGATTTGTATAAGGAACAAACATATATACAAATAAACGTGCATCCTTTTTTTATCTATTGATAGTTTTCTGATTTTTAGCATTGTGTACGGGTGAATATCAGGAAAAGTGACAATTTGACCATGGAAATTTTCAACTTTTAAAGATACTCAAAAAGTAAAATGAATAGGGTATTTCAAATACACATAAGTAACAATGTTTTTTAAAAATTCGGGGCATAGTCAAGATGAACATTTATCCCCATTTTAGGGGAGGGGGTATCTTTGAGCGTTACCGACATGATGAGAATGCTACCGATCTGACCAATATTACAGATTTCACATTTAGTGTACAAAAGTAAACACTTTCACTACCTTTTATGTGAAAAGGGAATTTTTTTTCTTAGAATATAATGATATTTGCACAGCCTGAACCCTTTTTTTTTCGTCATAAATAAAACTGGAGACTAATTAAAAGTTAGTTTAAGTTTAACCCATTAATGCCTGACTTTTATTTTTCCAAAGATATTTTGTATACTGGTTACAAACAGTGTTTAATGGGCAGGAAAAATATTTAAAAAAATCTGGTGTGGACCCCACACTACTTCCTTTTACGTGTAAATTTCTTAGTAGTTGCCTTAAGTGTTAAAAAAGTGCTTATAGTGAGCAAGGTAACAATTCAAATATTTACTCCCCTAATCTACCACGAAACAATGCAAAAAATATTTTACAATGGTTATTTTTCTAAATATTGCTGATTTTAATATCATTTAGTGAATTTTTCGCAAAATATCGCCAATAGCGCCAAGTTGAACCCAAATTCAAAAAATATTTTTTCGCCAAATTTGTCGCCAACTTGGCGATATGTCGCCAAGTTGGCGCCAAACACTTGGCGACCAAAAGCTTGGCGACATGTCGCCAAGTGGTGGCGCCAATTCATATCACTTGAGTCTGTATTAAAATTAACATTGATTTACTCCAAAAAAGGGGTAAAAGACCCCTTTGGGAACATTCGAATGCAATCACAAGGGGAGGTGCACAACTAGACCCCCCTCAGAGCCTACATACCAAGCTAGAAGTTTCTACGGCATATAGTTTTTGAGTTATGCGAGCCACATCCGCACATACATCCGCACATACACCGTACATAAGACGTCACGAGAAAACTCGTCGTAATTTACTCGGGGGTGGTCGAAATTGATTTTTCGGCTGTTTGTATGTTGTTAGGTACATATGACGTGCTGACAGGTTGAAAAAACTACGCGACATTCATTCAGGGGTGAGCAAAGTCAAAATTTAGACCGAAATTTGAGTGAAATTTTTTTTGTGATCACAATACTTCCTTTACTACGTAAAAGGAAGTAAAAATAGTATGTAAAATATAATTGTTTTATTAAGGAAAAAAAAATCGTCCCTTAAAAGTTACGATAGACCCCAGAGGGTACATACGTTTTTCACTAAAATTTTTTTCTGCCTACGATATAATATTTAGAAAGACATTTTATAAGAAGAAATAAAATCAGAATTTAACATAAACAGGGAGGCTGGGAATAACTTTGAAAACTTAGTTTTTTCTTGACATTGTGAACGATGTCATTTTTGATAAAGATCATATTCAAACTGCTACAGAACACACTTTACAATGGTTATGTGCTGCAATCTGTTAATAACGAATTGAAACAATACCAAGGTACTCATTGAATACTATTACTTGGTTTAAATGTTCATTTTGGGGAAATTCAGACCCTTTTTTGGACCGTCCCTAAAAAGGGACGATAGGCATTAATGGGTTAAATAAGTGCGACAAAGTTTTTTTTTTACATAGATAAATAAGTTAATTGTTAAGAAATTAAAATAAAATAAAATTCTTATCACAATCTTAAAAAATCTGGTATGGACCCCACACTACTTCCTTTTACGTGTAAATTTCTTAGTAGTTGCCTTTAGTGTTAAAAAAAGTGCTTGGAGTAAGCAAGGTAACAATTCAAATATTTACTCCCCTAATCTGCCACGAAACAATGCAAAAAATATTTTACAATGGTTAATTTTCTAAATATTGCTGATTTTAATATCATTCAGTGAATTTTTCGCAAAATATCGCCAATAGTGCCAAGTTGAACCCAAATTCAAAAAATTATTTTTTCGCCAAATTTGTCACCAACTTGGCGATATGTCGCAAAGTTGGCGCCAAACACTTGGCGATCAAAAGCTTGGCGACATATCGCCAAGTGGTCGAGCCAATTCATATCACTTGAGTCTGCATTGAAATTAATCCTGATTTACCCCAAAAAAAGGGGTAAAACACCCCCTTGGGAACATTCGAAAGCAACCACAAGGGGAGGTGCATAACTAGACCATCCATAGAGCCTACATACCAAGCTAGAAGCTTTTACGGCATATAGTTTTTGAGTTATGCGACACACATACATACATACACACATACGTACATACAGACGTCACGAGAAAACTCGTCGTAATTAACTCGGGGGTGGTTGAAAAGGATTTTTCGGCTGCTTATATGTTGGTAGGTACATATGCACGTGCTGACAGGTCGAAAAAACTACTGAACATTCATTCGGGGGTGAGCAAAATCAAAATTTAGACTCAAATTTGAGTGATTTTTTTTTCGCGATCACAATACTTCCTTTACTACGTAAAAGGAAGTAAAAACGAAATTAATTCAAGACAGTCAGAGTTTGGCAGGGGAGGGAGATTTTCACTAAAATCTTCGTAAGTTTTCCATTTTCAGACAAAATTATATTTTTGGGTGCAGTATTTACGAACGAAGGTCTAAATATTGATATAAAAGAAACAAGAAGTTCTGTCAAAAACTAAACGAGTCTACTTTCCCGTACATCGACATCGGCATTCTAGCATCTGAACAATATTCTCTTGATTATCTGAGACTGAAAATTATGTCAAACATACCGTTTTAGCACTTAAAGCTGATTTCTAAAAGCAAAATATACCCCTCTCATCAGATGAAATAGACACGTAAAAAGTAAATAAACGAATAAATAAAGTTTTGTCGCACCTTTTAAAGAATGTAACTGCTGTAGTTCTTCCGTAGAAAAATTCCTCAATCGTTTTCAAAAAAATAAATAAATAATAATAATAATTAAAAGTACAAAGAACATCAAAACACATTTTATCAAAGAAAGAAAGAAAAAAAAACTCGTTCGTTACTAAAATGTCTCGAATTTCATTTTTAATCCGTTGCCAGTTGTTAAATATAAATAAAGAATAAAATGAAAAATCTCTCGTGAATGAAAAATTTTTATTATAAAAAAATCGTCTGCCAAAAAAAATAATAATAATAATAAATAAAAAAAAAATAAAATAAAATAAAAAAAAATCGTCTGCACAGTCAGTTATTTTTTTCTGGCCTGCATTTCCGCCATGTTTGTGGAGTCGGAGTCAGAATCTGAGTCCTCACAGAAGATAATTCAGAAAAGTACTTTACATGCATCATTTATCAAAACCATTTTCTTACAAAGTTAGTTTGAAGGAAATCCGCCTTTAAGTTCAGGATCAACATTCAACTTAAATTTCCCGTAGGCGATAATGTTAATTTTTTTTCTGAACGGTTCAACATTGAACGAAAAATGGTTCAAATCAAAAAGCGAAATATGGGAATGAGCCTCTCCAAAGCTTTCGAACAAAAAAAAGTTTATTCAATTCGGACGGTTCACTTAAAAGTTATTAGGTAGGGAAAGGTTGCTTAAACGGTTCAATGTTGAACGAAAAAATGTTCAAATTGAAAATTTAAATACGGTAATGAAGTATCCTTGCTGAGATCCTTCGAACAAAAAGAAGTTCGTTTAAATCGGACTGTTCACTCAAAAGTTATTAGGGGTGACAGCTTGTTTGAACGGTTCAATGTTGAACGAAAAATTGTTCAGATCGGAAATGTAAATACGGAAATGAAGTATCCTTGATAAGATCTTTGTTCAAATCGGACTATTCACTAAACAGTTAGTATCGCGGGACAGGTTGTTTAAACGGTTCAAAGTTGTACAAAAAGTTGTTCAAATCGAAAAATCAATGTGGGAATGAGCTGTACTCGCCGAGATCTTTCCAACAAGAAAAAGTGTGTTCAAATCGGAATGATGTTTCAAAAGATATTAGGGGGAGGATAGACAGACCGACAGACACACAAATTCCCCATCTCAATACCCTACTTTCCAATTTTTAATTTTTCGATATTTATTTCACTTTTTTATTTCTTTTTGACTTCTTTTTTTTTTTTTGGACTTGGCGATATTTTTTAGATGCATTAATCCACATTCAACTTTTTACTTCCTTTTACGAAGTAAAGGAAGTATTGTGATCACGAAAAAAATTTCACTCAAATTTCAGTCTAAATTTTGACTTTGCTCACCCCTGAATGAATGTCGCGTAGTTTTTTCGACCTGTCAGCACGTGCATATGTACCTAACAACATACAAACAGCCGAAAAATCAATTTCGACCACCCCCGAGTAAATTACGATGAGTTTTCTCGTTACGTCTGTATGTACGTATGTGCGGATGTATGTGCGGGTGTATGTGCGGATGTATGTGCGTATGTGGCTCGCATAACTCAAAAACTATATGCCGTAGAAACTTCTAGCTTGGTATGTAGGCTCTGAGGGGGATCTAGTTGTGCACCTCCCCTTGTGATTGCATTCGAATGTTCCCAAAGGGGTCTTTTACCCCTTTTTGGGGGTAAATCAATGTTAATTTCAATACAGACTCAAGTGATATGAACTGGCGCCACTACTTGGCGACATGTCGCCAAGCTTTTGGTCGCCAAGTGTTTGACGCCAACTTGGCGATATATCGCCAAGTTGGCTACAAATTTGGCGAAAAAATTATTTTTTGAATTTGGGTTCAACTTGGCGCTATTGGCGATATCTTGCGAAAAATTCACTAAATGATATTAAAATCAGCAATATTTAGAAAAATAACCATTGTAAAATATTTTTTGCATTGTTTCGGGGTAGATTAGGGGAGTAAATATTTGAATTGTTACCTTGCTCACTCCAAGCACTTTTTTAACACTTAAGGCAACTACTAAGAAATTTACACGTAAAAGGAAGTAGTGTGGGGTCCATACCAGATTTTTTTTTAATTTTTAACGGGAAATAGGCTAAAAAGAGTGAAACATGGCAATAATTTTGTTTGAAAACTCAAATTTTACTAAAAAATTAATGTTTTTGAAGCACTTAAAACATTAATAAATTGCTTCCAATAATGGGAAAAATTGGCAGGATGCACTTGAAATTATCCTAGTACTTAAAACTCAACTCAATAAACTCATAACAGGAAGAAATAGTTGCAAAAAAACATCGGTAACGCACGCATCAGTTTTATAACAAATATCTTCTACTTCGACGCTGCCGACATGACCGCTGCCGACCTGACAAATTTCCCGCAATATGATAGCTGAACATTCCTAATTAACGATTCGAAAATAAAAACCTTATTATGTCCATGGCAATAGGTTTCTTTGTCATTATGCAAAAATAGATAAGAAAATTAACTTATTTTGTGTCTTAATTTCCGCTGCCTACATGACACCTCATTTGGTAGAAACGGAAAAGTCAAGAATGAGCAAATCTTATCTGTAATTCAATGCAACTGAAATGAAAAATTTCGATCGAAACTTAAACATCATATATTAGGGCTTCACCTAGTGCACTTTATTGATACAAAAAAAAAGTTTGTCCTGAAATTATCATCGCGGAAGTTTGCGCTCTCGCCATTTATGAAAACTTGTGACAAACAGAAATTGCATTTTTTTATCAATATAAATTCATTTTATCTAAAACACAAGAGTTAATCTTTATAAACGAACATAAAAAACGTTATTTCCTTCAGTATATGCTTCTGCTGCGATGTTTTACAATCCACAAGATTTTTTTTTAATTTGCGATTCGAATGTGTGATGTCCTGAAGACATGACATTGAAGCAATAAAAATAGTTGTAATGTCACGAAATAAAGCAAAATCTAAAAAATTTGTTATGGATTATATGTGCGACGAAGTTTACAGCATGATAATAGAAACATTTTTGGATTTTATTTGGAAGTTCTTGGGAAATTCATTTGTGACTTAAATTAGCACTTTTCTTGATATTCACCCGTATAAAATTTTGCAGTCAGTTTCAAACATTTTAGCCGCCTCAGAAAATAAACAGTGATAATTGCAAGCTCGTGTCAGAATTTAAACAGTCCTTTCCAAACCCTTAATGTCTTAGAAAATAAAAATCATAACAATTGAGACACGAAATCTCTTCAGCTCAGTCCCCCCCCCCCTCAAACGTCCCGTCAGACTGCGAAACCTTGGGTTCCAGCCAAATTGCAATGTTAATGAGATTGATACCCGCTTCTGGGTCGGATAAAGGACATTTTTAATCGATATTCAATTGGCTGCACCTGAGCTGCTAAATCTGCACAGAAATGCCGCCAAATCCACAGCAACGAAAAAGAAGATTGTTCTAGAAATGAGAACTTTCTATAAAATGCTTTTTTTTCTTCTACTTCACATTGTATAAAAAGACGTTTGAAAATGATTTATTTTGGTTGTTCGAAACTATCAGGAGAGAAAGTATGTGATATTGATGATGGTTTAATAACGTTAGAGTCAGATTAAATATGTGGCCATTTTAATCATGAAAGACTTCATATTTTCGAAAACGATTCTTAATCGTGAAAGTCATTGGATGCTGTTTTTAGGATCAGACATATTTACCAAATTTTTTTTTTATTTTTACTTTTTAAAATTATTTTGGACTTAAGGAAATTTAAGTGAAATATTTACTCCAGAAGAAGCCTCTAAAAATACTTAAAGGTATTTTAACTAATAAACAAAGTTTGTTTTGTTCGGGCAAACCTAACCTTTTAGCGCAGCGTTGCAGTGCTGTGATTAGGATCTGCGTAGCCTTCACAATGCTGCCATGTTAGGTTTGCTCCAACTATTGTGATTTTTGTCTCTGTTTACTTAGAAATAAGGTTTCGAAATGTTTTTTCTTAGCAGAAAGAGCAACAGTAACTTCATTAAAACAAGAAGTTCTGTCAAGAACTAAACGAGCCTACTTTCCCGTACATCGACATCGGCATTCTAGCATCTGATCATTATTCTCTTGATTATCTAAGACTAAAAATTATGTCAAACATACCTTTTAAGCACTTGAAGCTGATTTCTAAAAGCAAAATATACCCCTCTCATCAGATGAAATAGACACATAAAAAGTAAATAAATGAATAAATAAAGTTTTGTCGCACCTTTTAAAGAATGTAACTGTTACAGTTCTTCCGTAGAAAAATTCCTCAATTGTTTTCAAAAAAAAATTAAAAGTACAAAGTACATCAAAACACATTTTATCAAAGAAAGAAAAAAAAAAAAGAAAAAAAAACTCGTCCGTTGATAAAATGTCTCGAATTTCACTTTTAATCCGTTGCCAGTTGTTAAATATAAATAAAGAATAAAATGCCCTCGTGAATGAAACATTTTTGTTACAAAAAAAAATCGTCTGCCAAAAATAATAATAATAATAATAATAAATTCAATAAAACAAATGAATAAATAAACAAAAAATCGTCTGCACAGTCAGTCATTTTTTTTCCGGACTGTTTACTCAAAAGTTATTAGGGGTGACAGCTTGCTTGAGCGGTTTAATGTTGAACGAAAAATTGTTCAAATCGGAAATGTAAATACGGGAATGAAGTATCCTTGAAAAGTTCTTTCCAACAAAAAAAAGTTTGTTCAAATCGGACTGTTCATTAAAAAGTTACCCAGATAACACAAAGATATCCACTGGACATCCAGAAGCCGTCATTCATAGGATTCTCTGATTTCCGCAGGAGATCCCAAATTTACCGAAAAACGTCTTGCAGACGTCCGCTGGTGATCCAAAATCCACTTTTTTTTACGTCCACAGGACGTTTTAAACGGAAATTTTCAGGACAACTGCAGGATGATAACGGGACACTCTAAATCTTACGCACGTCCTGTGGGCATCCTTAAGACTACTGCTGGACTGTCATAGGATGCTCTGACGTCCTTCGCAGATCCGTCTGGCCTTCCTTTGCCCATCCCTTTTTATCCTAAGCAGGTCGTCTGGACGTCCTTTGACTATCCTTTTCAATAGTTTTTAAATCCTCTGGCCGTCCTTTTCAATCCTTTATAAATCATATCTAACCATCCTTTCCATTCTTTACAGATGGATTATTTTTATTTCATACTTTCAACCAGTCCGCCCCGCCTTCATATTTAAGCTTAAACACAGGAAAAAAACAACAAGCTTTTTTACTTTATTCTGTAAACTATTAGCATTAAATATGTCGAAACCTAAAATGCATTTCAAGCTAAACTGCTTTTTCTTAAAGATCGTACTAAAAGTTTCTTTTGAAAAGAATTTTCTGTTCAACAAATATCCTACTGCTGCATTGGTTTAATGTTTATCCTTCAAAAACAATTTTAAATGCAAACATGTGTTAGTTAGACTTACCTTGGCAAATTTATAGCATCAAAGCTTAACACGAGACAGAGAACATGCCGCACGTTTCGAAATGGTGGTGTAAATATTCGCAATGCCGGGCGACAGCATATGTGCTATGCTAGCGCGCATGTGCGGAAAACCGGCTTTTAGTAGTTTGTCTTGTATGGGATACCAGTTGGATGTCCATCTACACTCAGATGTGGGATTTTCAAATTTCGAGAGAACTCGTCCCACGTAGGCAATCCAAAGGGCGCTTTTTGTGATCCTTCGAAGGACATGTCCTATATAGGATTTGTGGGATTCTTATAGGACATCCTGCGGACGTATGTGGTTATCTGGGTAGTATCGCGGGACCGGTTGTTTGAACGGCTCAAATTTGAACCAAAAATTGTTCAAATCAAAAAATCAAATATGGGAATGAGCTGTACTCGCCGAGATCTTTCCAACAAAAAAAAGTTTGTCCAAATCGGACTGTTCATTCAAAAGTTATTAGGGGGGGACAGACAGACCGACCGACCGACCGACCGACCGACCGACACACAAATTCCCCATCTCAATACCCTACTTTCAAATTTTTAATTTTTCGATATTCATTTTACCTTTTTATTTTTTTCACTTGGCGATATTTTTTTTTGACTTGGCGATATTTTTTAACTTGGCGATATTTTTTGGACTTGGCGATATTTTTTAGATGCATTAAGCTACTTTTAATACTTTTTTCGTCTTTCTTTTATTTTTAACGGGAAAGCAGGCTAAAAAGTGAGTTACCACGCTTAAGCCTGGGCTAAGAAAAAGCTACATGTTCAATATTGAATGCCTAGTTGCGAAATCTTCTGACTCCAGTTTCGTCCTTTTCTGAAACTTTCTTGGCTTCTATGAAAGCACCTTTGTCTCCATCTTAGTTATTAACTCAGCTTCCATAATAAAGAGGAAACCGCAGTCTCTGGATTTAATAATCAATCTTTCACCAAGGCTAAGAATATTTTATGCATAAATATTTCCTTTTAGCAGAGAAAAAAATGATGTTTATTAAATTCAGAAAAAAAAACAGTTATGTAACAACAATTCATTTCCAATAACTGTACGAAAAGCTAATTAAAAATGCTTTTAAGGATCGTAAAAACCATCCACATTTTTTTACTTCCTTTTACGTAGTAAAGGAAGTATTGTGATCGCGAAAAAAAAATCACTCAAATTTGAGTCTAAATTTTGATTTTGCTCACCCCCGAATGAATGTTCAGTAGTTTTTTCGACCTGTCAGCACGTGCAAATGTACCTACCAACATATAAGAAGCCGAAAAATCCTTTTCAACCACCCCCGAGTTAATTACGACGAGTTTTCTCGTGACGTCTGTATGTACGTATGTGCGGATGTATGTGCGTATGTGTCCCGCATAACTCAAAAACTATGTGCCGTAGAAGCTTCTAGTTTGGTATGTAGGCTCTAAGGATGGTCTAGTTGTGCACCTCCCCTTGTGGTTGCATTTGAATGTTCCCAAGGGGATGTTTTACCCCTTTTTTGGGGTAAATCAGTATTAATTTCAATGCAGACTCAAGTGATATGAATTGGCATGACCACTTGGCGATATGTCGCCAAGCTTTTGGTCGCCAAGTGTTTGACGCCAACTTGGCGACATATCGCCAAGTTGGCGACAAATTTGGCGAAAAAAAATTTTTTTTGAATTTGGGTTCAACTTGGCGCTATTGGCGATTTTTTGCGAAACATTCACTGAATGATATTAAAATCAGCAATATTGAGAACATTAACCATTGTAAAATATTTTTTGCATTGTTTCGTGGCAGATTGGGGAGTAAATATTTGAATTGTTACCTTGCTCACTCCAAGCACTTTTTTAACACTTAAGGCAACTACTAAGAATTTACACGTAAAAGGAAGTAGTGTGGGCTTTATACCAGATTTTTTAAATATTGTAATGAGTCCGTCGCACCTTAAAACTTTCCTAAATAACGATTTCAATCTTGATAAAAAACAATAAATTCATTTACGAATATTTACAGTAGAGCAGGTAACGATTACTAAGCATCCAGCAACTAAGTAAAGTTCATAAAAACACTGTACTTTAAACAGTACATCAAGCAATAAAATCAAGTACACGAAAACATTACATCAAAATCACAGCGCAACGACTTCCAGCACAAAGGGTATCAGACAAGACTAAGCTAAAAAGAGTATGTAGCGCGCTATTTTACGTTTCGCCAAAGACGTTTATAAACTGATCTGTTTATAGATCTGTTGCCAAACTTGCCAAGCTTGGCTACACCAAGCGACTTCTGACCAAAAATGATGCATAGTAGAAAAAGTATCATACAGGTAAAGTTTCTGCAATAATTTTGAGTATAAACGAATGGAATCAACGCCAAATTTATGAAATTAAGAACAAAATAAGATAAAAATGTTCACAACAATATTCTTTCAAAAACTGCTCCTCTGCGGTTTAAAAAAGAGCGCTTAATATAACGAGGCATTTATTTTTTTATGTTTTGAAAACAAATTCAAAACATAAATAAATACATAAATTATGTAAAGCGATAACTGTAATAATTCAGCAATGCACATTTGATTTTTCTAGCAAATCCCTCTGGGAACATATTTTACAAATTGTTCATGTGCAAAGTGGTGAATTCAAATCGCGCGTTGCTATGACAATAAGATCATTGAAAGCGTTACAGCACACTGCCCAACAATGTTGTGATCTTATAAATAAATCTTTGCCTAAATGTTACAGCTAAAAGTAAAGCCATTTCTCAACCCTTTCTAGGTTACCAATAAATATGACTTTTATCAAATTAGTTTGATGGGAATTTATCGAAGTTTCAAATACGAAAAGACAGTTTGTGTAAAATCACAAATTAAACAATGACTAATGATAGGGGACATTAATTTATTTCAGATCAAAATATCGAAGTGAACTGTAAATTTCTTAGTGGTAATACAATCAGTTAAAGAGGGAATGATAAATTGATCATTATTGCTTAAGAACCAGTTTCCAGCAAAATGTGTCATTTCAAAATAAATAACAAGAGTTTTTTTTCCTAAAGATAAATTTCGCATTATTATTAATGTTAGCCGGTACTAATAGAACTTTTAAATAGATTATTGTTCAAACTATTGAGACTGGTTCAATTTTTCTTACAATATTTAACTGCAAAAACACTCATTTTGATTTAAAAAACAAATCACTTTTGGGAGCAATTAATCATACTTTGTAAAAAAGATAGGAATTTACAGTTTGCAATAATTGATGATATTTGTAGTTTAAAAGGCTTCAGTTGTAAATTAATTACAAAGAAGAATTTAATTACCTTGCAATCTAATACAATGTAACATAATTCAGCTGTCCAATTTCTAAGAAAATCTGAGTGACTACTGCTAGTACTAATGCAATATACACATAAATTAAGAAATACAAATTAAAATAACTAGTATACGTAAAAAAAGAAATGGCGAATCGTAAGGACAGCTCTATTAAACATTTATACATAAAACAACTATTAAACATTTAGGGCCACTTTGTTTGTAACCAATCAATGCAAGAAAAAGTGTTACAATAATTAATTTTTTAAATATCGCCAATTTTAACATCATTCCATAGACTGTTTGCAAATATCGCCAATAGCGCCAAATTTAACCCAAATTCAAAAAAATACTTTTTTCGCCAAATTTGTCGCCAACTTGGCATCAAACACTTGGCGATCAAAAGCTTGGCATATATCGCCAAGTGGTCGCGCCTATTCTTATCACTTCAGTCTGAATTGAAATTAACACTGATTTACCCAAAAAAAAGGGGGGTAAAAGACACCCTTGGGAACATTCGAATTCAACCACAAGGGAAGGTGCAAAACTAGACCACCCTCAGAGCCTACGTACCAAACTGGAAGTTTCTACGGCGTAGTTTTTGAGTTATGCTACATACATACGCACATACACTGCTCAAAACAATTATAGTCTGTGGGCCGAAGGCAGAAAAGATGCTTAGAAACATGGTTTCGTTTGCCAACTTCGGGGACTACAAAATGTGATATTTTTCTGAATCCTTAGAGTCTACAGATGAAAAAAACACAATGTTCCCGAAAAAATATTGTCTCATTAGTTTTTTACAGGCCATTAAAGATAGATGGCAAAATATGCGAAAATGGAATTCTAGGGGCGGATAATTACGTTAAATATCATATATATGTGTCCGTCTCTGCCTATATATTTATATGTACATATAGATGGATATATAGATACTGTTTGATATTCTTTTCGGCGACCTTCCTCGAATTCGCGCATGCGTCAGGTCTTAACCGATTTTATGAAACAGGGGGTGATTGTGATAAGAGAGATAAGGAATGAGAAGGGATTTTTCTTTGTTTTGTTTTGTTTTGTTTTTCGTTACATTCGTATATTTGAGGTGTTGATTTGTGTTGGTGTTTTTTTTTTTTTTTTTTTTTTTTTTTTTCTCTTCCTTATCATTTCTATAAAAATAAAATAATATCGGAGTACGTGGAAATCCTGCTATCGTGCATTTTCGTAATCAAGCTGTCTCCCTTTTTAAAATAGAACCATTTAACGTTCTTGACAAAAATAGAGAGTTTTTCCGAAATTTCTCGTTTTTTCACAATATACACCTGGAAAATTATTGAAAATTCGACAAATATGTGTAGAAACACTGTTATACGAAGTTTGTTTAGCTTGAATTTTTATTTTAAACCAATTTTTCCCACCATTTCCGCGATTTTTCGAGAAACCCAAAATTTGCTTCCCCCTCCCCCCCACCATTAGCTCACCTCCCAGGGTCGGGGACTTTCAGTATATTAACTTACTAACTACCACTAACAATATTCTGTAGTCAAATACTCTCGCATATTCCATGCATTCTATAATGTATTCATTGACTGGATTATATAGGGCCATTAACGAAACAACGAGATTAAGAACAAACGGAAATGTGGATTGATACATTTTTGTGATTTTCTTAGTAACTGAATCACAAAAGACGTGAATTAAGTATATTATGACTTATTAATATATTTTGCAACATAAAATCGTATGAAAAAGAAAAACTAGGGTATAAAACCTGTTTATTGAAATTTTAAATTGCAAATATTTTGTGCAACAACGCCACCTAGAGACAATTTTTGTTGTGAATGAGCCAACAGGCTAAGGAATATAGTCCCTACTTCAGTTACTAATTAAAACTTAATGAGACAAGGTCTGCTTGGGAACATTGGATTTTTCGATTGAGTAGATCACTATTAGTTGATTTCAAGCAAGTTCCCGTAGTCCCTAAAATTGGTAAACGAACTTGAACGATATCGGTGCTTGGCCCACAGACTATAGTTCCTGTCATGATCTTAATGGTTTCATTTAAAATTTTAAATTACATTTATTAAAGCACATCATACAATATGCATTACTTTTAAAAGCTCAAAATTGACGGAAAAAGTCACGAATCATATTTGGCGACGATTGACGTCGTTCAAAACTTACTTATTCGTGGTAACAAATCAGTCCCTTATATACAAGGGCGGATCCAGAAATATTCCAAGGGAGAGGCGATTGATTTTTTTTTCTTACTTGCCCATTTTTTTCTCCATGCACCCTTGTTAACACATGTTGGTTACAAATGTTTTGGTCTTCCATTTCGAAAAATTTCCAGATCAGAGCTCCGAATCCTCACCCTTTCTCTTAATATCATCAAAAATCAACTAAACTGCCTTTTTTGAACTTCAAAATCTAAGAACCGCTGTGGAAGAGTCCCTCAAGGGAGGGGCGATCGCCCCCATCGCCCCTCCCTTGTATCCGCCTTTGCTTATATGTCCTATATGTATTTACACGAGCTATTTCAAATTTTTCCAGGGGAGCGGGGGCAAACACTGCATACACAATGTAAATTGCACCAAAAATGACAAAAACCTTCCCGCTTACATGTAAATTGATTTTTCAAAGCCGGGAAGGAGAGAAATTGACTCCCCCACTCCCCCAAATGACGGGCCTGTGATTTTATAAGTATTGGTTTTCTGAAAAACAGTAATAGTTAATTTATGTTCTAGAAATAAAGCAGCAACAAAAAATGTCTAAACTGGTTCTTATTTAATCTCTTTATCTCCTACACTAACTCCTTTCACGACTGCAAGTTATGTAGCAAAAACAATAAACACTCAATTTTATAAGATTTTATTAACATTTTGAAAAATCAAACGTTATTCAAAATAGCAGCGTAAAAAACTCAATACCGTATTTTTCGCCGTGTAAGACACACCTAATTTTAAATTAAATCCCCCAATTTTAATTAATCTTAAATTTATGCCGTACAAGACGGTGCGTCTTATACGGCAAAAAATACGGTATACAACAATGTCGTTCCACTAAAAGTTGCTCTTTGTGAAACATCGCCAAAAGGAGATATCAAGCCATAAAAGACAGCGACGCGAAACGAAACCGCGCGAACTGGCGCTCTTTGATCAAAAATAAAGAATGAGAATATCTGAAACGCGCCTGGCGGATTAATACAATGTTCGATTTTGATTTTATATTAAGTCACACAGCAAAAAAAGTGAGTGATTCAAAACGTATTAATATATTTTGAAATGTAAAATCGAGTAAAAAAGTAAAATTATGGTTGAAAAACTGTTTATTAAAATTTTAGATTGCAAATATTTTGTGCAATAGCGCCACCTAGGGACAACGTCTCTAGTGAAAGAGTGACCAGGCCAAGGAAAAGAGTTCGTGTTTCAATTACTAATTAAAACTTAATGAGACAAGTTCCGCTTGGGAACATTGGATTTTTCGATTGAGTACATCAATATTAATAGATTTCAAGCAAGTTTTCGTAGTCCCTAAGATTGGTAAACGAACCTGAACGATATTTGCACTTGGCCCACAGACTATTAGGGGAGCACATGGTTTTAACAAAATTACTCAAATATGTATACCAATAAGTAACATAAAATGAATCGTTCTTAATTCAAAGCCTACCAGGAAACGGAATAAGATAATTTTATTAACAAATTAAAGTTAATGAGGCCAAAAACCAGAAAAAGAAGATAAGTGCGGTAATCGGGATCTCCCCAAAAACAACAGTGTTGTAAAAAAATCCCCCGCCAAGAAAACCTTAAATACTCAGCCTTAAAAAGTTATGATATCGAGTTTTCCCGCCAAGTTTGTGCCAAACTACAACTAACCTGTATGTACAGTTCTTTTAAATTGTTTTCAGTGCTGTCAATCGGGAAGCTTTGTCTTGTGAGGTGGTTGCTTAATGAGTAAAAACTTCCCGCCTGGCAGGACTGAAAACAATTTAAAAGAACTATACATACAGGTTAGTTGTAGTTTGGCACAAACTTGGCGGGAAAACTCGATATCATAACTTTTTAAGGCTGAGTATTTAAGGTTTTCTTGGCGGGGGATTTTTTTACAACACTGTTGTTTTTGGGGAGATATCATATATTTTTGCATTAATATTATTTCTTTGCCTGTTTTTTTTTTTTCACTTCAAAATTTACTTTGCATGTTTTTTTCCCTTCAACATTTTTCTTGGCTGTCCGACATATGTGGTTTTCTTGGCGGCATGCATTTGTGCAAAAGTTCAAGGATCTTCTTCAGTCTAGGATAAATTTGAAATCAATCACAATGTACCACCCGAACCGACGCAAAACAAAGCTAGTTGCTAACAATACTACGATTAAATTAAAAGTTTAAAAAAAAAAACCCAACCCTTTCTGCCGATCTCATATTAAAATGAACTAAATTGAAGATCCCTTTTAAAAGCCTTATGCAATAAAATCAATTACAAATATTTTATTTGTTAACAAATAGAAACTGGCAACAGATGAAATTATAAATCATTGAGTTTTCTTTCCTCGTGGCCCAACAATGAAAAGATAAATGCTCAGATGTTGAACAGAGCTAGTAGATAGAAATCGGACCAATTTTAAGCATTAATAACTCCGGGGTGCGATGACCCCGGGGGCTAAATTTTGGGAAAACGTCCTCAATGTCTCATCGAGAATATTCATACCGAAAATCAACACTAAAGACCCCCGGGGAGAAAAGATACGGAAAATAAAAACGAGGGGGGAGGGGGTGGGGGGTCGAAAACCACCCTATGCCGAGCTTTGGGACAAAATAAATGTGGGTGCATAAGCAGAGCTCAATCCGAGTTACCGTTTAGTCTGTAGCCCTGTCAAACAATTTTTAAAAAGTGCGAAAAATAGCGATTTTATAACATTTATCACCCCTCCCCCTGAGGGTCCTGGATGTTTTGCTTTAGTATGTGCCGTCAGGGGCCGCTGGAGATTGAGTATACCAAAAATCAACTCTAGGGATCTTTATGGGGCTGAGATACAGAGGGGTGAAAACCCCGGTTTGGTTACTCGCGTAAACAGTCCTTGTCGCTCTTTTACGTTTTTCTTGGTGACGAAAATTTCTTGGCGGCTTGTATTTAGTTTTCTTGGCGGGGCGGGACGCTCCCGCGTCCCGTGATGTTGCAGAAGCGTCCGTTTTATTGCCGTAACTGTTAAACTCGATAGCGCAGTAGTTTTTTTACATTTTTTTCTGGAGACAAGGTTACTTGAGAATGTCTCAACAACGTGATTTACTGGAATCCATGCCATGGCATGTTATAGGCATGCCGGGTAAACACAACGTTGTGTCGCGGATGATGTTGGAGTCGTCAGAAGTGTTGCAAGGCTGTGGAAACGATTCCAAGAAACAGGAAATGGTTGACATCGATCAGGGCAAGGTCGGCCAAGCGCCACTACAGCAACGGATGACCGGTATATACGGTTAACATCCCGTCGAAACAGAATAGAGAATGCTACGCATCTGCAAAGGCAGTTGCTCTTGGCAATATTACGAAGGGTGTCCAGCTAAACAGTACGTAATGGGCTTCATGAGGGAGGGCTCTACACACGTAGGCCAATGGTCTAAATTTTGTTGACCCCACGCGACTGTGTGGCCCGAAGAAAACGGACTGCTGAACATCGAAATTGGGAGCAACATGGTTGGAGCCAAGTGCTGTTTACAAAAGGGTTGCAATTCAGTCTGGAGAGTGACAACGGACTTGTTCTGGTATGGAGGGACAGGGGCACTCGAAATAATCCCGCGTTCGTTCGTGAAAGGTCACAAAACAGACGAGTTGGTTGGGTGGTATGGGGTGGAATCAGCATAGGCGGACGTACGGGCCTGCATATCATTTGGAATGGCACTTTGACGGGCCAAAGGTATGCAGACGAGATACTGAGACCTCATGTCATCCTTCACGCTGGAGCTATTGGATATTCCTTTGTTTTTCAAAACGATATTGCTCGACCGCTGAGAGCTCGTCTGATGGAGAACATGCTTGAAACTGAAAAAATACAGCGTATAGAATATATAATAGCGTATATAATGGCCAGCGTGCTCTACTGACCTGAATCTAATCAATCATGTTTAGGACATGGTCGGACAGTGCATTGCTGAGTGACAAAGGTCGCCTGTTATTGTCCGAGACTTGGAGATAGCACTTCTTGAGGAGTGGAACAGTACTCCTCAAATTCATGCCCATAAGCTTATCACATCCATACCAAACAGGTGTGCAGCAGTCTTAGCTGTTCTAGGAGACCACACGCCTTATTAAAACACATGCAACATGTCTAAACAGTACCTTTTTTTTCATTTTTTACATGTAACCAAAATGTTGCCCAAAATCACCTTTTTATGTTTTTTCCACATTTTCAAAGAATTCAAGATTAATTCCAAAGTTTTTAGGTCTTTTTTTTCTGTATTGTGCATCAATACACGCGTACTATCCATTGTATGCCAATCCGTGGCTGTCTTGCACGGTTTTCTTCACTTTTTTGCTTGTTCCCTTAATTGTTTTGAGCAGTGTACATACGTACATACAGATGTTACGAGAAAACTCGTCGTATTTTTCTCGGGTGTGGTCGAAAAGGATTTTTTGGCTGGTTACATGTTGATAGGTATATATGCACCTGCTGACAGGTCAAAAAAACTACTCAGTATTCATGCGGGTGTGAAGAAAATCAAAAATTAGACCGAAATTTGAGTGAAATGTTTTTCGCAATCACAATACTTCCTTTATTAGGTAAAAGGAAGTAAAAAGTATGAAAAACTAATGCTTTCTTTCAACTAGACATACACTAACATATAGAGCAGTGAGTAATCGCCTCTAAGCAAGGGCTAAGGCAAGAACATGCAATAACCAATGGTATTCTAATTTCACATCAGCTACCAGTTTTTTTTTTTGCTCTATAAGAGGATTTTTGCCTCCAACTCAGTTATTTTCCTATTAAATTGCCAGCAAACAGTGGGCTGCTCCTTTTCCTAGAGTTATAGCAAAGTTAGTGCCCAGAGACTGCAGTTCTCCCTCATCAGGAACTCAATCAATATTGCTGGCCCGTAATAGCTCTGAAGGTGTTACACTTCAGAAAAGCACTTAGTTCATTTCGAAACTGGTTACTAAACATATATTTCACAACAGTGAGAAGTCTTCATGCGGTAATTTAGGAAACTTTTTCGAAAAGACACTGCATTTAATCTCATTTTAGCATTTCCTTGAACTTTTAAACTTCTATTATAAAATTCAGTCTGACATTTCTATATCAGAAAGTTTCAACGATTTTATAATCCGCAGAATAGTTATCATATTATTTTTATAACACAGTAATATATATCTTCAAAAATTCAACTACCTTCTTAGAAAGATTATAAGCTTTTCAAAATTTTATTTCAAACTTCTGTGGGGTAAGAAAAAAAAACACTAATTGCGTAATTAAAAGTTCTAAACTATGTCTTGAAGAGTTATCTTGTAGGCTCGTAATATTCCTAACTAATTAAACTTTTTAAGGTACTGTAACATACTTTAGCCTTCAAGTTAACTAACTTTCCAAACAGCTAATCGTTTTAACGTAATTAATAAATCCAATGTAAGTGCACTGAAGTTTGCTACGTTAAGAAAATTTATTTTTTACCAGCTGACAATATACTTTTAGGAACATAAAAACAATAGTATAGCACTTTAAAACTGGCATGTTAAAATTTACATTTCACATTTGTTTTTCCTTGAAAATATTAACTACATCTAGACTGCTGTTTATTAACTTAGGAAACATACTTCATAAACCTTACCATATTTATGTAGGATAGTGTGAACTGAATTATAATACATTTCAAAGAGTAAATTCTTTGAAATATACTATACTACTGAAATACAATGGAATAACGCAGAAAAAAAATCCAAAAAAATATCGTAGGTCTACAGTATTTAAAGAATTCTTTTTAATAGAAACAAGAACAATTTGACTTTAAAAGAGCGTAATTTACAACATTAAATCAATTTTACTTGTTACTACATGAGACTTCGTAACCATGATGTTATTAATTTATGTTTTATTAACAATGTTCTTTTACGTCTTTGGATCCACCATCATAAAATGTATTTTTATTCTTAGTAGCTGAATGCATCCAAAAACTGATGTTATTTGAACTGATGTTATGTAACTGATGATATTTTGACGCAGTGTACCAAAATTTAGTTATTATCGTGTAAGAGAAAGACATTGTTTGATAACGATAATACTTTTTAGAGACAATTTTGCCTGATTTGATATATTTATGATTAAATAATACTAATTATTGTTATTTTTTTCTTAATATCAAACTAAAAAATGACAAAGTATCTTACAATATACTACCGGGGATAATTTTTTCACAATTGCTAGGCTTTAATATTTTATTACTACAAGTAATAGTGACTTCAAGAACTGAGATAAGCATTGGAATTTAAAAATTCAGCTGCACATTTCTTATTTTGCTAAGAATTTGTTGACATGGCTGTAGAAGATCACACCGTGGGAGCTAAATAAGTTTCATTGTATGTCAGTGGCTGCCGGCAGAAACTTGTCCTGTCATTTGTAAAAACCCATAAAGGTTCTTATTATTTTGTCTGTGACAGAAAAATGAAAATTCACCGCCCTAAATTGTTTACACGCCGGTTTGACTTGTTGATGTCGCCAATTCTGACAGGACATTACTTTTCAAAATACCTATAACTCATGAATGTTGCTAAGTTCTATTTTAATATTGTATATTTCAAAATAAAAAGAGTAGAAACCTTCTTTTATTACCTTGCCATCAGAATGCATCAATGGGACTTCATATATTTTTTATACTTTTTTGACAAAGAACAGAAAAAGAAGTGGCGCACAGTTATCCGTATTGATTCAAAGATACACCAGATACACTAAATGACTGTACTCATCCTCGGAATTTACCAAACACAGATTTATAGATTTTATAGTTATTTTCATTTTCTCGTTACTCTGAATGATATGGATAAAATTTTATTGCGAATTGGGACAAAACAACTTCGTATCTTTCAATATATAATGTGTACATTTCACCAGAAATTTATTTCAACGACTTACATTTTGCTAGCATAATAAAATAACACAAATAGTTAAAATCATAATCAATAGTTAACCTTACTGAACTATTACAGAAATGAACTCAAAACTGTTGTTTAAGCACCAATGCACTTAATAGTAAGAATTTTCCGTTTATAGCGCTTTTCTCCTGAGAATATCTTTGATTTCATTATGGATTTCCTGCGTTCATTTAATTAGGAACTGCTTAATCTACGACGCGTGCAATATTTTAACACCGTTGAATTGTACTTAGTTAGGCAATCAAGAAAAATAAACAGCACATGCATAACAATTCATTAATGTCGAGGAATTCCCTTTATTTCATTACTGCCCGACGCAATTACAATTACAATAAAGAACAAGCTGAAGCATTGTGTTAATTAACAGCAACGCTTTGCTCTTCTGTCCAATAAAAAGGATCAATGGGGCTATTGCTTCCCATCGAAATGGAAATGAAAGCACTCTCAAGCTATAAAGGAGTCTTGAGCGTGGATGGTCCTTCTGATTAAACAGAGGAAATATCCCAGGGGATGGCATGAAGATGCTGTCAAATTGATCTGTATTGCATTTATTTCGCTGATACATGTAACTGAAAATTATGAAGCAGTTTTGAATGCTGTATATTCCGCTCATATTTGATGCAGAACAACCTGATCGAGGCACTTATACTAGAATGCAACTTAACTTGACACTGAACGTCACTACGTGTGCAGCCAATAAGGGCTCACAATCAGTCAGCAATCTCCTCTAATTTGCCAAGTAGGCTGTGACGTTTTATCTAGCGCGTTTTTCATAGGCTAACGTCGCGCAAACGTCACGCTGACGTCACGATGTTGTTGTCAAGAAAGATTACAGTGTAGTATACCTCAGTTATTAATTGTTATTATACCCTGTGTAACGAGAGCTGGCGTCTCAAAGTAAAAACTAATTCTCCCCTGTTCGCACTTTTCCCCTTGTGGTTGTCATAGTTACGGTGCGATGAACTTTTCCCCACTTAGCTTTTGCAACAATGCTTAGATGCAAACCGTTAAAATTGCTTTGTGAGTAAACTATTGTGTTGAAAATTCAACGTAAATGAAGCAAAACTTTTTCTTGGAAATTTTTGTTTTATTTATGTGTGACTAGATTTGTTAGAAAACGTTGAGAAATAACTGAGCCATGAGGATATAAATAACAGCGTAAACCTCATTCGATAAACATAAAATAAATGAAATGCCTTAACAGCAGTTCTTAAAAAAAAGAGTGGAGCTGTTTTCTATCGTTCGGTTTCTTTAGAGACGACGCAAAATTCCAAAACTTGATAGGGTAAGTGCTCCAGTAGTCGGCCACAATGACACAAAACTTCTCAGAAATAGTACATTTTTAATTCAAAATCAGATATGGCGCATTCACACATTCATGTATCTATCCTCAATCATCAACCAGTGCCAGTTAAGTTTTGGTTACTTTTTTTTTGAATTAGTAATGAGTCATTTCATTTTGAATGGTGTGCCCGTCATCTAAGATTGCGATTCTGCTTATTTCCCAGCTAAGATGATTCTGTGACCGACTACTGGAGCATTTACTAGTGTTGACAACAGCTTGGATTTTAACATAGTTTTTTTTTAATTTTCTGAAACAAGTAGATGATTCACTATCAGAAAGTTTCATTCTAAAGTTTTACCTTGTTTTTATTGCTGTATTGATAGCTGAAAGTTCTAGGTTAGCCAAGATCCACAAAAGATCTCTTAAATAGCTGACTACTGGAGCACTTACCCTACGCCTATTTTAAAGTAACCGATTATAGTCAATCTCACTGATTGGTAAGTAACCCTTGGAAGGAATATAAGATTTTTCTGGTTTGAAGTATATCCTTCTTCAAGACGAATAACTAAATTTTTGCCTTTTCTTTTCCCATATATTTATTTTTTAAGCTAACTTGTCCACTTAATTTTCGGGTCCACAGTAGCCTGATCGGTAATTCCTTGGATTGGAAACTGGAAGCTTCCGAGTTTGATGTCAGCCGGTTGAAGATCTTTGTGTTCGCCAATGATGATTGGGGCTCGTTAGATATGTTAAGTAGTTCTGCTTTGTTGAATTCAAAACAAATAAAGCATTACAAAGCTGCCAGTTTTTGTTTGCTCTAATTATAGTCATAATTTATCTAAGGATACTTAAAATTGAGAACTAAGACTGAAATTAGATTGCACAATACTTCGTGAACACAATAATTCCTCTAATTTATAGAAAAAGCAAAGATTAGAGCAAATAATATAAAAGATATTAATATGTTTACAAGCAATGAATAGAAAAGATATTTCTTTATTCGCTTAATCTATTTTCGCCATTTTATAGAGCTGTTAAAAGTCGAGCAAGATAACATCATGAGCAAATATGTTAAAAAATAATATTCACTTTCGTTTAACATTACTGTTCCTTTAAACATTGATTAAAAAACAAAAAAAAAAACTTCAAAATACTCAAAAGTCCATAGGTCACATATCTTTAAACATATCCATCCAAAATGTGTATTCTCCATCTACTGCAAATCAGTGCGGAAAAACAAATTCTCTTTTACAACAATATCTAATATCAACAATATTTTCGTGTCCTCATTTTTATTGATGACATCACGCATCTCACGTCATATTCTCGTTCGGCTTTCTTCTCCCCCCTCCCCCCTCCTCTTGCTTACAAGATGGTTACCAAGGCGATCGACCTTAACCCAAAGAGAGCGAGTTTTCATTCAGGCCGGCTTATTGAGCCATTTATGTTTCCTTAGAGATATAACCCCCATTAACGCGCTTTGTGTGTGGCTGGCGCGGATCTTTGCTTTAATTTTATTTTATTTTTCCAGCATCTAATATCTGCAAGGTCTCACGCGATGGGGGAGGGGGAGGGGGAGTTACTGATTGCGATATCATTTACGCTATTTGCATTCTCTTGTGTGATAGTTTTTGTCAATAAGCACCGAATGTGAAATTTTTTATGCGTAAATTGAAAAATCAATGTACTAAAATAAGGTGACATAAACGTACACTGTAAGAAATGAATGTTGTTTTTACAGTATATTACAGTTAATTTTATAGTAATAAACTACTAAAATTTTTAATTTTACAGTACCAAACTTTAACACTACTAATTTTAGTTTATTAGCGTGCATTTATAACCGACGAAAACACGGAGGAGGTTCTCTAGTCGACCGGTATATACTTTTTTTAAATGTATGACCACGCATAACTTTTTACTGAATAGTCCGATTTGGATTTTTTTTTTGTTTGAAAGGAGTACACCTTCCTGGTGGTCCCATGGTCTCATGATGCGGAGTTTGAGAACGGAATCCTGAAGAAATTGAGGGAAAAGTTCAGAATTCCGTTCATGCGCATACTCTTTGCGCATCATTAACGGAGTTTCATGCGCACGCTCTTTGCTATGTCGCTCGCCGATAGAGTGGCTTTACGGTAAGGACGCTGGGCTCTCATTGGCAAGAGCATCAGTTCGATCCTCGAGCGAATCGGTGGATTTTCAAGCTGCAGAAAAAAACTGCAGTGGCCAAGTCATACGATTATGCTGCATGAAAACCTACTGATAAAAAATATTTAGTCCTGATTTCGCCAATTTAAAAAAAAATATATATTTCCAGGCTCCTATCAGGTCCCATCACCTTAACTTTTAAAGGTTAACTTTGGTGATACACTAGTAATGAATCGGCAGTAAATGGCCACTTTGCCGATTGACCTGTTGGCCAGTTTTATCCGAATAATCGTCTGAAAACTTGTACTTTAAACATGCTTTAATTAAATCCCAGAAATTAACAGTAACTAATAATCCCAGAATTAAATAATTTCCTTTAAAGAATAATGTTCTTAAGGAACGATGCAGAATAAGATTCTACATACAATGCAGTAATTGAAACTCGAAATTTTTGGACTTACGCAAGTATAGCCCTGAGCACAAAAGATGGAAAGTATTAGTAGATTCAAGGTACGAAGCAAAAAGTTTAAGAAAAAAAAAGTCAGGGCATCAGTGTCGAATAACAACCAATCGGTCCCAATTGCAGCAATTAATTTAGCCAGGCCAGTTTTTTTTTAATTAGTTATCGGCGTGCAAGCCGGTGGAAAGTTTAGAAAAACCCGTGAGGGGTAAACCCTGAGTGTTCCATTGATTTAAGTCACATTCGGGACAAGCAGCTGCATTCCGAAGTACTTCCTCCTGACGTTTCAAAGGTGGATATTTCTTTATAGTTCTCTCCATCACAATTGCAGTCATTTTCAAAGGTGGAGTCCCGAAAAGAAGTCGTAAAAAACGAAATTCCCACTCTTAAATGTCACTCCAGCGAAAAAACCATTTGTAGCAGAAAAGAACACGTGCTAAACGAAAGCTGCAAATTTAAGGATTAACTGAAACTTCTTATGTAGATTAACTATAATTGACTCACCATTGTCGAAGTTAGGTGTTCTCTGCAATAGCTCTAAATACAGAAAAACAGAATAGAAATAGATGAACATTCAAATAGTGAGCGTCTGTAGAAAAAGTTTCTCGGATCACAAATCCAAGCGTTTAATTATTAAAGCAGTGAAAGTGAATATTATCAAACTAAAGATCACTGCTTATTTTTGATAATTTATACCATATTTTAGCCCAACTGTCTATAAAAGTTTTTAACTACACTGTTATACTACAGGTTACACAAGGTATCTTCAAGGGTGAAACGTTGTAACACCAGCGACACCCCTTGAGGGTACCACTTGACTCCCTATGGTACCCTTGAATGTGCCATTTGGCTGGAACTCTATGGGTGTCTTATCATCCCCCACGAGTTACCTATGGCAGCCTAAGGAATCAAATGGCAACTTCAAGGGGGGCATAGAAAGTCAAGTGTCACCCATCAGGGGGTGTCGCTGGTGTTCCAACGTTTCACCCTTATAGATACCTTGTGCAACCTGTAGTATAACAATGTATATTTGAACGTATTGAAATAAGTTCAATGCATACATTAGTTGAGTTATCATATCAGTTAAGTTACAATGCGGTCATTCCATTTTAAATCAACAAATTTTCAAAAAAGTTGTTGCATCACCATTTTTGATTTTGATGAAAATTTGCATGTGTATTCCTTTTACTTCCCAGAGCTCAAAATAGTGTTCATTTTATTTTTAAAAAATTTACCCTTTGATATATAGGCCCTTTTTGTTGTTGGCAACAGCGGAAATCGGGCGTTTTGATGCTTTGCCTTATGAACTATAACTTTTTTTCTATCAAAGATTTTGAGCTCAACTATAACTCATTGGAAAGCTAAGAAAAAGATCTTTTTATATATGCTATCAATAAATTTCAGATTTGAAAAAAATACTTATTTTTTCAAGGTCAAAGTTCACGACGAAAATGACATTTTTTACTACTTTCGAACATTAAAAAACCCATGAAGGGTTCAAAGTAACAAGCCGATGTTTTCATCATATATTCATGGTCATGGTTACTTTCTGTATAAAAAAAATTGGCTTGTTATTCCACCCCCTTTATGAGATATGCCCCCCCAAAGTTGTAAATTTTTTAAAAAATCCAATTTTCAACGCTAAAAAATGCATGTGGGGGGCAAGATAAAAAAATTTTTACATGTGGTATTGTAAGTATTTTTTACCAGCTTTCTAATAAAATACAAGTTGCTTTGTTATTCAAAGGCGTTTGGCAGATATAAGGGACTGAACTTTCAAAAAATTGCACAAAAACAACACGATTATTTTCAATTTTTTAAATCTTTTTTTTTTTTATTTAAATGTAATTATATACCTTATTCTTTGCCTTAAATGCTAAAAAAAGACTAAGAAGAGCAATGAAGAAACATATTTAAAGTTTAATAAGATAATTTAATATTTTTAACACCTGGGAATATAGAATACCACTAAACTTGTCTGATTTTTAAACATCTGATTGCTACCTACAACAGGACTGAGCATTTCTCAACTTGTCCAGGTTTGTTCATACCATGTGGTCATCCTTGTTCTGACTTGCTCTCACATGTGTATCTTAGTTGTCTTTCAAATTCTGAAAGAAGTAGGTTGTTGAGCTAGTGTTTCTGCTGTAAAATCTTGTGAAGCTGATGTGATTTCTTTTCATTTCAAGTTCATTCATATTCACAGAATGTTTTGTTAAAGGTAAAAGAAGAAATTCTTTAGAATCCTCAAATATAAATTTAAATTTGTCTTTCTACATGTAAACTGAATAAGTTATGGATAACCCTAAATGCTCCATAGGAGTTTTTGAGAATGATGATTGTAATATTTTAAGTTACAGTAGGCAGTCTACTGTAAATAGCATTTCTGAGTACAGTGATGATGATAAAACTTTACTGCACCTGAGTACTGGGTGTAAAACTATTGAAACTGTTTGTACCTACCATGCAAAAAAAATTCTTGCCAAGTTTTGCCACCTTTATGGAACTTCTTGCTGGTAGGTACAAACAGTTTCAATAGTTTTACACCTAGTTATCAGGTGCAGTAAAGTTTTATCATCATCACTGTACTCAGAAATACTATTTACAGTAGACTGCCTACTGTAACTTAAAATATTACAATCATCATTCTCAAAAACTCCTATGGAGCATTTAGGGTTATCCATAACTTTTTCACAGTTTACATGCAGAAAGACAAATTTAAATTTATAATAAAGGATTCTAAAAAATTTCTTCTTTTACCTTTAACAAAACATTCTGTGAATATGAATGAACTTGAAATGAAGAGAAATCACATCAGCTTCACAAGATTTTACAGCAGAAACACTAGCTTAACAACCTACTTCTTTCAGAATTTGAAAGACAACTAAGATACACATGTGAGAGCAAGTCAGAACAAGGATGACCACATGGTATGAACAAACCTGGACAAGTTGAGAAATGCTCAGTCCTGTTGTAGGTAGCAATCAGATGTTTAAAAATCAGACAAATTTAGTGGTATTCTATATTCCCAGGTGTTAAAAACATTAAATTATCTTATTAAACTTTAAATATGTTTCTTCATTGCTCTTCTTGGCCTTTTTTTAGCATTTAAGGCAAAGAATAAGGTATATAATTACATTTAAATAAAAAAAAAAGATTTAAAAAAATGAAAATAATCGTGTTGTTTTTGTGCATTTTTTTTTTTGAAAGTTCAGTCCCTTATATCTGCCAAACGCCTTTGATTAACAAAGCAACTTTTGTTTTATTAGAAAGCTGGTAAAAAGTACTTAAAATACCACATGTAAAAATTTTTTTATCTTGCCCCCCACATGCATTTTTTTAGCGTTGAAAATTGGATTTTTTAAAAAATTTACAATTTTGGGGGGGCATATCTCATAAAGGGGGTGGAATAACAAGCCAATTTTTTTTATACAGTAAGTAACCATGACTATGAATATATGATGAAAAAATCGGCTTGTTACTTTGAACCCTTCATGGGTTTTTTAATGTTCGAAAGTAGTAAAAAATGTCATTTTCGTCGTGAACTTTGACCTTGAAAAAATAAGTATTTTTTTCAAATCTGAAATTTATTCATAGCATATATAAAAAGATCTTTTTCTTAGCTTTCCAATGAGCTATAGTTGAGCTCAAAATCTTTGATAGAAAAAAAGTTATAGTTCATAAGGCAAAGCATCAAAACGCCCGATTTTCGCTGTTGCCAACAACAAAAAGGGCCTATATATCAAAGGGTAATTTTTTTTTAAATAAAATGAACACTATTTTGAGCTCTGGGAAGTAAAAGGAATACACATGCAAATTTTCATCAAAATCAAAAATGGTGATGCGCACCCCATTTGTTGAAGTTTCAAGATTTGCGATATGGACAGAAAACTTAAAGATCGAGCAATGCCTATTGTTAATGAAAATCCCTTTCCGAATCTATCTTTTTTTCTCCTACTAATATTTATAACTAGTAGTACCCGCACGGCGATGCCTGTGCAATAAATATAAAGGAAGTCAACTGAATAAATTTAAAATTACTCCAACCCTCTGAAGTAAATAAATTCCAAATAAATAATGCCACAAATAACTCAAAAAGACATTAAGTTAAGTAAGTAATAGGAGATATTAATTACTCAAATTTAGTCACTTTTCAAGGCTTAACTTAATACGCAAATTTAAGCAACTATGTAACTTCAGGGATGAAAAAGCAGTTTTTTTGAAAAATGGACCGAGTGTTTCAGTTTTGCGTATAGAATTAGGCCTTAAAGATTGACTAAATTTGATTAATTAATGTCTCCTGTTCTAATTAATGGATAGAAACGTGCTAAAATTTTTATTTTTCAGAAAAAACCCTTTCCAGCGATGTACAATGTTAGGGGGTGGGGGAAGTTTTCCTCCTTCAATTATACAGGATACACCGAAAATGAGACTAATTAATTAATTTAAAAATAACTAATTCGAAATTTAGAATTCGGCAATCGAGGTGCAGATCACTTGAATATGTTTGAATTTTGTGCTAAGTTTCAGGTCAATAGGTGATTTGGGGGGTTCTAGACATCGGTTACAAGCATATAAACAAACAAACAGAGCCCGTCATCTTTATAAATATAGATATCTCATAAAATTCGTTTATAACTAAAAGAAGTAAGGCTAAAGCATTGAAGTGTCGGTTTATTATTCTATTTATTTTTCGGCATTCATCATATAAGTAAACGATTCGAAGTAAAGAAAAAAAAAAGAGTTCACGGTATGCATTATCGCCGAAATTAAATGCATTCCGCCGTGTATTAAGAGGCCATAAAAGGCCATAACCAGCACTTTCGTTCTTCAAAAAACGAAGAGAAAATTACGATAGACCGTAAATTAAGTGCAAAGACAAGATAATTTTATTATGCTGAAAGCCATCATAGGCATCTTACAACAGCTCTGTCTTGAGACTCTTGGTTCACTGCCAATATATTCCTGACAAAATGAAACGCTATTTAATTATCAACGTTTCAGTTGATTTCTCATTCGAACACAGCACTTAATCGAAAACTTGGCTCGCTACTTTGGCGAAGAAAAGTTTTTTCTTTATTTTTCTTTAAACTTAGAATTAAGATTAAGCACCAGATCAAGACATGTTTTAATGAGTTTTAATTCAGCGGTACGAGCAAGCCATTAATTAAAGCTTGTTTATAAATTTTCTTTTTGTAGTTTCAAAACCATAAACTATTGCCTTGTAGTACATAGGGGAATTTTCCTTTTATATTTTATTAAAAAAATAATTGAGCAGCTTAATTTTGTATTATGATTTTTATTATTTTTTTTTTATTATCCAAGACTTTTTGCTTGAAAATATTCACTTCATTAACTACACTGGCGGAAAAAAAATTCCCAACACCAAGAAAGACTTGTGTTAGATAAACGAAATTTGGTAGGCGTGTTTATACAACTGAAAGATGACATCGATTGAAATTTCGAGTTCCGCGCATTAGTGTGGCGCAGCTGGCGTCACTCAGAACATGCAAATAAGACTTGTTTTAAAAGCGTGTTGTGAAGCTCGTGTGTATTATTTTTCTGTGAAATTTGACGAATTGCGTTCATCTTAGATAGGAATGCCTTTAAGAAGACGAAGAAAGCCATTATCAACAGCTCACCGAGTATAAACGAGGTCGTACATTTTGGCTACGAGAAGGTGGATTTTCATTTCGCGATATTGCAGAAAGATGTGGGTGGGAATGTTTCCAACATGTATGATTATTGGAAGCTATGGGCAAGGGATGGTACTACCTCAAGAAGATCGAGTTCCGAGCTGCCACGTGGCACGACTAAGAAGGAAGATCGCCGAATCTTGCGTACGGCTGTGGCGCATCGTACTGCATCTGCGGTTGAAATTCGAGCTGCAGTTGGTACTGTCGTGATCCAAGGAACAGTAAGTAACTGTTTACTTCAAGGACAGCTCCGAGCCAGGCAACCTGCAGCCGGTATTCCATTGACTGCAAAACATTGCCTTTTCCGACGGCAGTGATGCCACGACAGAGCTCACTGGAGGTCGGAGTGGAGATCTGCTGTAATTTTTGATGACAACAGATTCTGCCATAGTGCCAGTGGTGGCTGTATATTGGTCAGAAGGAGGCCAGGGGACCGCCTGCATCCAAGCGGTCTACGGCCTAGACACACGAGACCCACACCTGGAGTTATGGCCTCTGGAGAAAATTTCTACGACAGCAGGGGCATTCTTGTGGTTATCCTAAACTCACTGACTGAAAATTTGTCGTCAGTCTGGTAATTTAACCAGTAATACAGCCCTTTATGAGTAGCATTCAAGGGGGCGTTTTCCAACAGGATAACGCTCGCCCTCACATCGCTGCTGTAACGCAATGTACTCTACAGAGTGCTGACATGGTACCATGATCTGCAAAATCACCAGGTATGTCTCCAATTGATAACGTATGGGATATCATTGGACGGCACCTCGAGCATCATCCACAGTCAGCAATGACGGTCCTAGTATTGACACAACAAGTGCAACAAGAATGGAACTCCATGCTACAAAGTGACATTCGGCACCTGTATGACATAATGCATGCACGCTTGCAGGCTTGCCTT
>JAXGGA010012794.1:0-37500 GCA_038373865.1 Uloborus plumipes | reverse complement strand
TTATTTCATTTGGGAAATGAATTGAAGGTCACTTAAAAGCGCATTATTGGAACTTTGTCTAGCAGTCTAAAAATATGCCGCTGGGCGCTAATGGGTTAAAGCAACATACAACATAGATGTTTTGTTGTTTCGCTTAGTTGCACTCTTTGCATAAACTGTTTGTATTGGTGTTTCTTCAGTCGCTTCGAACAGTCACAATGCCCCTTGAAGTCTTCTGAGTGAGTGATTGAAGAAGGCTTCAAACGGCAGTTCAACCAGAACGGCGAGAAAGGCCGAAGCTTCGTCGTTCTGGGTCAAACTCTGCTCAATAGAAAGTAGAGGCTTGACAGTATGGATTTGATGGTCGAAAGATGAAATTAGTGCGTATCGTTTGAAGAGTATTATATTTTTGCAAATATTAAGATTCCTGATGGTTTAAAACATTAAAATCTATAATTTTAAAAACTATTTCTATTTGATGATTTATTAGCAAAATTGAACTCAGGATTCTTAAAGAGTTAAAAAATCCTTTAAAAGTTAAAAACCATCCCTTAAAAATAAGAACAAAGTAAAAAAAAATCTTTAAAGTTCCATTAAAATTCTCAAAAATTGATAAATATTTATATCTCTAATAAATATTTATATCTCTGATAAATATTTATATCTAAAATTCGAAGAAAATGACTATTTTGAGACGAAAAATTTGAATTTTGAGCTTTTTGGAGTTTTTAAAAATTTAAAAACCCCGCCTATATGAATTCTAGTGCACCAAGGAACCTCTGTGCCAAGTTTGATGAAAATCCGACGAAAACTGTGGATTTGTTTAAGGAACAAACAAATATACATATATTCAATTTTATACATATAGATAAATTAAAATAACAATTTTTTTTAAATAATAATTAGTTATTTCATAAATATTATTATTTTAAATTTAATTGGTTTCAAAATAAGACAGACAATAATGAACATATATACAAGAATATGTCCCTGCATAAATTTTACAACACTCATACTTGAGCGTATTACATAGAAAAAAGCATTGATAGATAAGTGAATTTATCTAAAAATCTAGAGCTGATATAGAAAAACTGCTTGCATATTCAGATTCAGCAATAAAAATATAGTTACAATCTGCTCAAAAATCCAAGGCACCCAAAAAATATTTTTTTTAAGGCCTGTGTAATTAATTAGTTAAAAATTTAAGAGAAAATGTTATATTTTTTTCAAGGACTTCTATACGAAAGAATCAACGTTAAAAGGAATCGTGCCGTGAATTAAATATTTATCCTATAGCAAGTTATATTGATTCCCCCTCTTGTACTTGCAAAATAAACTAATAGCAAAAAAGAAAAACCACTAATGCACAAATTTAAAAAAAAATTACACATGTGCTCCAGGGTTACGCTTTTTTGTATTGAAAAATATGTTCCTTGAAGATCTGAAACAAGTGCCACGAATTGTTTGAAACTTTGTGCCCTAATAAGGATGTTTTTCTTATTGTTAATTTGTAACACAATAAGGTATTGGTTTATTCTTTTAATAGAAACTGTTATGCTTTCTTATGTTTTCATAATTTGATAAAGTTAGTGACTCAAAAGTGCAGGATCTTAGCTATTGAATTTTGTTTAAATTTGTCTTCGAGAAAGTAAAAATTGAATTTCTCTTTCCAAAATAAATAACACGAAACGGTGAAGGAAAATCTATTTTGATTACAGAAATTAAGAAATAGTTTCAAATGTTATTTTATTTTCTAAATATTACTCTCAGTCTTAAAAATTATTTAAGCTTAAAATAATCTTGTCGTCTTAAAATTGTGTTCCGTGCTGGAAAAAAAACCTGTCTACATTGAAAACTTTATTTACGCAGCTGTGTTACTTGCGTAGTTAAACTAATATCCCAACAAAAGATGTTTTTATTTATTTTCGTGTTTTTGTATGACGTTTTTGATTGCAGAAATTGAACAAATATTTACATTGTGAAGAAAACGGTTGAAAAAAGTCATTAATTTTTGAAAATCCATCTTTTCACCGTCCATATTTTCTTTCAGTTAAAGGAAGTTTTTTGGTTTGACACGTTAATGCAATTTTCTTTACGTCAAGCAAACAGTTGTTGCACAAATTGCGCTGCGTCAGAGCCTTATATTTTCTTAGTGGACTGGAATATCTTTATCTTGTCTCACTGGCTGAAATAAGGTCAATATTTTGAAAGTTATTTTTATTAAGATAAGAAAGTTACTAGAAAGAAAAAGAAGCTCCTGGAGTGGAAACGTAGGGAAATAAACGGTTCCACAAAACTTACTTAAGTTCATAAAGTATGAAATGAAGACGAAAACATTGGCAAGAACTGGAATATGTCACAGTTAAAGTTGCAATATAAAAATATGTTGTTGAAATAAAAACTATTATTTGACTCGTGCAATCGCCCTTTTTTATTTGTAGCTCTTGTCAAAATACCATTTGTTCAAATTAACACTTTCGCCGGGGCCTCCACGGCTCTGTGGTAGAAGTTTCGTCTCGTAAGCTGGAGGTCGTGGGTTTGATTCCCGCCAGTGTCCTAGGTGATATTTCCGCTCTTTTAAATCTTTCTTGTGCTGTCTCATACGCTGAAAAGATGTCCAACCTCTCTCAAAGCCATGACACCCACTCTTTGCGTAGTATTTGTTAAAATATGCGTACGACAACAAACAAACAACAACACATTTCCCAGGTGAAAAATTACTTGATTCAGTTACTCCGAATCTAGCCGGCCACCTTGTCTAGTGGTCACAGAAGTTCGACTCGGACGGTGTGGTCCCGGGTTCAAATCCAGGCTCAGGTATGGATGTACTTTTCTCTTTCTTCTGTCCGCGTGTCCTTTATTTGTGTGAATGTATGTCATAAATGGCTGCAATCGGACTTCAACCTTAATGGTGCTCGTAAAAACGGAAGCCGTACCAATTCTGCCTTAAAACGAGTAGATACATTTACGCTGGCCCGGATACGCGAGTGGAATAAGCAACAAGAACAACTCCCAATCTTAGGAAGTACTGAAAACAATAATGCAAATCCATATTCTTTTATATTTATGTGTGCTTAATGGGCGTCAAAGATTTCAAGAAGCTACCTGCATTCTTTAAAGAGTAATTAAAAATGTCGTTTCCAACCGTCAATTCTGTACCTCAGAACCAGACTAACGTAAGTCCATTTTCGTCAATTTTTAGTAGAAGGGAAAAACGATGTATTCGACAATCGTTTTTCCCCTCTACCGAAAAATGACGAAAATGGACTTACGTTAGTCTGGTTCTGAGGTACAGAACTGAGAAGTAAGAAATTCTTAATGCAAAAGTTATTGAATTATTAACAGTTAAATAATTACGGTATTAATGAGAAACAGTTAAAAGTATATGTAAACCATTGAGACTGCCAGTAATAACAATAAAAAAAATCTTTCTAAGCTTCTAAAAGGGAAGAGTAAGAAAAACAACCCTTTTATTTAATGTTTTCATTGGAAAGAAAAACTTCTTTACAGGAAATCTGATAAGCATCATAAAAGTATATCTTTCTCAGGTCATCCTCACAAAAGTACGGAAAATAAATCAGACAGTATTAGCACAAATGATGCTAGTAATGGAGCAGTATTTTTCTTCTCTGCTAGCTAATCGGCTGGTAGAATCATAAACTCTTCTTAAAGCTCTTCGGCTCATTTGCTCTTATGACAAACTGCCCCAGGTGCTTTTGAAAAACAGTTTATCTGGTGACTGTCGCATAATGTATAAAAGATTAAGATTTTTTTTTAAAAACATTTTCCTCAGTTTACTGAGATGATTTCCGGTGCCTGTTGAAATATGTAACACATAAAAGGACTTCGAAAAGTATTTTCCTTAAAACGTCCTCTATATTATGTTCATAAACAAATGTAAACGAAGTTGGCAGACAAAATTTTTTCTGGAGAAAAAGTCTGGACAACAGAAGAGAAGGCTCCCGAGCCATTATCCGGATTCACACTTAAATTCAAGTTAAATCTCCTCCATTCTTGTTTGATGGGAAGAGTGAAGTCCACTACCTAGCTACATCAAAATCATGGTTGAGGTCCGGACCCAGCGACATATATTCATTTCAAAAAATTTATTCGTTTCAAAAGTTCAATAAGTTGCAAGATTGAAGTATAATAATTCGAATTATTCGTATTAAAGATTTTAAAAAAATTATAAAAGTAAATAAAATATCTTATAAAATTTGAACACTTACATTTTTGCTGCGCGAGTTTTACATACTTTGTTTTCTTTTTGACTAAAACTTAAAAGTTAAAATACAAGAATAAATTATTGAACAATGGTAATTGAATTTAGAAAGAGATTTTTTTTTGAATATCAAAAAAAAAAAAAAAAATGTACAAAAACTTGCTAATTGAACAATGTTTAATAAATAAAGAAGAGGGACAAAGTTTTGAAAAAAAATTACAGAATGTATAAAAGCATATTATAAAGTGTATTAGGGAATTTTTACCCTCTAATGCTGGAGAAATAATCTTCTTCACCAAAAAAAAAAAAAAAAAAAAAAAAAAAAAAAAAAAAAAAAAAAAAAACTGTCACTGCGTATAAAGAAGAAAATATTTTAGATGAATACAATATCTCTTTCGATTATACCCAAGTGGTTCTTGTACACTTTTAAAACTAAAGGGGACAATTGCTGACCAAATTGAAACCCTAGAATGAACACACGGTACCTTACATAGGAGCCGATAATTGGGGGAGGGGGGGGGGCAAGGTAGTGACTCATAAGCTCCCTGAACAAATTTTCTGAACACGTAAAATTACTTGAAATATTCTTATGATTTTTACTGCAATGATTCACAGAATATTTTACAATTAATATATACGCCAAATAAAGCACATATTTTTAGAAATGATTATTGTGGCCATTTAGAAAAAAAAATGAATAAAAATTGTAAATTCGTGCAGAAGTAAACAATGTAAGAATTTTTATTTAATGAACAATTTCGACTAATATTTATTTATTTTTAAATGAACATTTTTATGATTCTTCAAAAATAAACTAGTAATTGCTAAGAAAGTGCTTATACAAACATTTATAAAAATAATTTATTGTAGTATTTCTTTAAAAAAATATTATTAGGGTATAGTGACACGAAAAATTTCTGCTAAAAAACCGCTTTTAAGTGAATTTCAGTATGACACATAAAATGTGTAGTTCTTATAACATACGAAAACGTCTCAATACACAAGAGATTATAGCTTCAAGTTAAAAATAATCGTCAGAAGAATTCACTGCAAATTGCTCATTAAAGTTGATCACTTCAATTTTAAAAAATGCTGGAAAATGACATTTGAGGGTAAGCATGAGCTCCCAATAATTTCCCTTAATTACATATCGGATGTTCTTCTTTAGACAGTAAATGCTTTTGGTGAGGAAAAACCCCCTTTTAAGAAGATAATCTCAAAATGCAGATTTTCTAATTACTGGGTTGTGGGATGAAAATAATTATTAAATGCAGAAAATTCTTATTTTAGGACTTGGAGAAATTATCAGCTCATCTTCTTTTGCAAGGCAGATGAAAACTCAAGTTTCTTTCTTCCTTTTCCTTTTTTGATCGTTTTAAATGTGAGAGCGCGGTAAACGATGTGAATATTATGACGGCATTTTTTCACACTTTCGAGTTGGGATGGGAATATTAATTGGAACACGTTAGAGTTTAGCTTGTTGAATCGTTTGTGCGAATTAAATTCATTGAATCGATATGAGTTATTAACATAAATAATTTTGTCTTTAATGACAAACAAGACAGTAATTCCTTTACGTACTTGGATGTATCAAAGGATCTACGCAAACAAATTTCAAAATATTGCTGTGGAAAATATCAATATCATAAGAAAATAAATAAAAATATCATAGAGAACAGACGACAAAACCTAGTCCAGCTTTGGTAGCATGCCTGCGATGTTATTGCTATAACACTGTAAATATACGAGAAGTTATAAGACATCAGTTTCTTTCTTTTTTGCTCTAAAAACATTATGACCTTAATTCTACGGTTCAGGCTTTAACTATCGACACCCTAAAATACAATGAAAGATAATAAAAAAAATAATAATGAAACAATGAATGAATTATTAACTAAAAAACAAAGCAAAACAAGTAAATATAAAAAAAAACTTACATATAGTTTTAAAAAACGTAATGCACAAAATAAGTAGTTTTAGACTTACAGCTTTGCATGTCAATTTTTAAATTTAAAATAAAAATTAAAACTGCTCTTAATTATTAAAATTTTCAAGATCTTGAGAATGTGAAGAGTTTCAACAATTTTCATTAGATATTTTATCTTGGGAAAAATAACAGACTCTTATTGTATGGTGCCTTGTATGAGAAAGGACAATAGCGATGACGAACAACAAACAGTCAAAGCAAGTCTTTGTCTTTAGCATTTCTAAAGAGTTTTGCTTCAAGGTCAGACATTATGTTGCCAACTGGCCTTTTAAAAGAATTTCCTGAAAATGTACATCAACATACTGGCACCATGTACACAGAAAAATGTGCTACGTCTCTTTTCGCAATTGTATGATTGAAAAAAAAAAAAAACCCCTCCAATTTAACGGTCTTCGTAAAAGGTTCTCTCAAACAGTGAGAACAAAACATATTCAGTAAAGACAAACAAAACATTTCAACATAATCTAATTTGTTTTTAACATTCATATTTAGGAATGATGGGTTGGGTCTTTAATGTGGTTTTAACGAGAAACTTATTTTAGAAGCATTAGCTCAGACAAGAGTGAAAAAACACACTGTTCCCCTTAAATGTGGCTTAATGAGAAATTCATTGCCTTCAACAGAATAGTATGGAAGTAGTTTAGACAATACTTCAAGCACTAATATATTTTGGAACCTTACGTAATCAATTTTTATGTAAAACATTCGCGGATACTAGAGTTACTAAAACATTTTTGATGCATGATTGTGGTTAATAAATGACTGTTTTTATAACTATAATGAATAATGAATGTGATATATGTGTGATTTCAGCAAATTTTCACTCATCACGAAATGTGTTTCGGATATACTAGCATGAAATATAGCTTGGTATGGTCAAAAATGATAAATGACAAAATAAACGTGTTTTAGCAAGGTTATATTTAAGTATTTTTTCCTGAAAGGTCTATTTTATTTCTTACCTATTTAGAAGAAAAGGGAAAAAATGAAAATAGAAATATCATGTTGTGATCATCACAAGGTTTTTTAAACACTTATGTCAAATAAAGACTCGGTATTTACGGGCAATTCCATTTCAGCAGAAGTATTATTTGTTCAACAAAACACCGTGTAAAGACCCCGAACATATTAGTTTTTTATTTCATTGAATGAGTTTTAAGAAGAATATGGACTCGACTTCTATATGATCCAATAAGACTTTGAAGATTTCCAGAAATATCATTTTTGTAAGATGATTTGACTTAGTAAATCCGAGAAAAATATTTGCATAAATATTGTTTCTGGTAATCTTCAAAACTTAGTTGCCTTCTGTAGAAGTCGAGTCCATAATCTTCATAAAGTGTATGCAATGAAATACAAATTTAGCATATTATGAGCCTTTACAGTGCGTTTTGCGCACCAATTCATCTGTCTGTTCCCGTGGTTTGTATTATTGTAACTACAAAAATTTTTCGTCTGGAGGGCACTTCAGCTTTACACATTTTATGGCAAACAGGTAGGTACGATTTGTTGTACTAAAACTACTGTTTGGTCAACTGCCGTCTATGTACTGTAAACTTCAAAAAAAAAAAAAATCACCTGCATTCGGTACTAGGAACCACCCCTCTCATCAGATGCAATAGACACGTAAAAAGTAAATAAACGAGTAAATAAAGTTTTGTCGCACCATTTAAAGAATGTAACTGTCATAGTTCTTCCGTAGAAAAATTCCACAATCGTTTTCAAAAGAAAAAAAAATAAATAAATAAAAGAACAAAGAACATCAAAACACATTTTATCAAAGAAAGAAAAAAAATCGTTCGTTAATAAAATGTCTCGAATTTCATTTTTAATCCGTTGTCAGTTAATAAATATAAACAAAGAATAAAATGCTTTCGTGAATGAAAAATTTTTGTTAACAAAAAAATCGTCTGCCAAAAAAAAAAAAAAAAAAAAAAAAAAAATAATAATAATAATAAATTAAACAAAACAATTACATAAATAAACAAAAAATCGTCTGCCCAGTTAGTCATTTTTTCTGAGCCTGCATTTCCGCCGTGTTTGCGGAGTCAGAATCGGAATCAGAGTCCTCACAAAAGACTATTCAGAAAAGTACTTTACAATACATTATTTATCAAAACCATTTTCTTACAAAGTTAGTTTGAAGGAAATCTGCCTTTAAGTTTAGAATCAACATTCAATTTAAATTTTCCCGTAGGCGCTCATGTTAAAAATTTTTCTGAACGGTTCATCATTGAACAAAAAATGGTTCAAATTGAAAAGTGAAATATGGGAATGAGCTGTACTCTCCGAGATCTTTCCAACAAAAAAAAGTTTATTCCATTCGGATGGTTCACTCAGAAGTTATTAGGTGAGGAAAGGTTGCTTGAACGGTTCAATGTTGAACGAAAAAATGTTCAAATTGAAAATTTAAATGCGGTAATGAAGTATCCTTGCTGAGATCCTTCGAACAAAAAAAAATTATTTAAATCGGACTGTTCATTCAAAAGTTATTAGGGGTGACAGCTTGCTTGAGCGGTTCAATGTTGAACCAAAAATTGTTCAAATCGGAAATGTAAATACGGGAATGAAGTATCCTTGATAAGATCTTTCGAACAAAAAAAAGTTTGTTCAAATCGGACTGTTCACTCAAAAGTTAGCATCGCGGGACAGATTGTTTGAATGGTTCAAAGTTGAACCAAAAATTGTTCAAATCGAAAAATCAAATATGGGAATGAGCTGTACTCGCCGAGATGTTTCCAACAAAAAAAAGTTTTTCCAAATCGGAATGTTCATGCAAAAGTTAATACGGGGGGGGGGGGGGGGGCAGACAGACCGACGGACCGACACACAAATTCCCCATCTCAATACCCTACTTTCAAATTTTTAATTTTTCGATATTCATTTTACCTTTTTATTTTTTTCACTTGGCGATATTTTTTTTGACTTGGCGATATTTTTTGGACTTGGCGATATTTTTTTAGATGCATTAAGCTACTTTTAATACTTTTTTCGTCTTTCTTTTATTTTTAATGGGAAAGTAGGTTAAAAACAGATGAAACTGCTTGCTAATCAAATCGACCATTAACAAATATTTTCGATCTATGTATTTCTATACATTTATTACCAAAAATACTCTCTCTTTCTCTCTCTCTCTCTCTCTCTCTCTCTCTCACACACACACACACACACACACACACACACACACACACACACACACACACACACACACACACACACACACACACACACACACACACACACAAGTATGTATGTATGTATGTATGTATGTATGTATGTATGTATAATAAATGCGGCCCTCTGGTAAAAGGCTCTGAACCAATTGTGTTAGCTGTAATTCATTTAGATCGGAGATTTAAAATTTCTAATTAGTTTTTTATTCTATTAAATTAGTGCTGTAAGGTACATAAAGAGTACATCCATCTGCAATTCCCGATAGTTCTATAATCAGTTCTGCAGCAAGTAATAAGAATTAGTAAATTTAAGAGTTGAAAAATTTCCTTACTTTCAGAGGGAGAACCATTAAATATTTGTATCTATTATTTTTAATATGTTATGATTCTGCTAAAATTCTTTAATTTTTCTCCGAAGAAAACTTCTGCATAGTCAGCTCAAGATTCAGATGCAGTGAAAGTTCATTCTAGTTTCTAACATTAACTGGAAGATTCAAGTAACAGACGAAAGATTTATCGCCGATTTCATAAATCTTCCGATAAATTGCTCTCAATGCCAAATGTGTTTTATGCTTTAAGAGATGAATTCTTCTGAATCTGAAACTTCAAGAATTCTTTCGATTTCTAACCTCTAAAATTCCGTTACAGCTTTAAAACTAAAAGGAATTCATAGAATAAATTGAACTGCACTGGAATTGAACGGTGGTTTCTATTCGTGCGGGTCGCCCAAATCTGTAAATGAGGATTATTTTTGATCAAAGAATCTTAAGAATAAATTGATAACTGCCAGAGAAAAAAATCATTGCACGTTGATGTTTGCGTACAGTTTTTAATACTTTGTGCTTATTTTTTAAATTAAACTTAATTGTTACTGTCTGTTTGCGTATTGTGCACCTGGCAGCTACGGACGCTTCCATCTGAAAAAGGGGAGATAGGTTTAGGATGCGCACTTCCCGATGCTTTTAGCTTTTGTTCGCTTACTACTTCCTCGTTGCTTTCCCCCCCCTATTTCGAGAAAGTCCGAAGAAACTTGGTGCGTGCGCAGATGTGGCGGAGGTCGCACGAAACATTTTTAGACAGTAATAATATTTTGCCTTGTTTATTAGAAATAATCATGTCATAAAAAGATTATTTTTACTACACACTAAGTCATATACTCGTATCTCACCGTAAGACTTTAATATGTTCGCTAATGCATCGATATTTATTGCAGTACTTTTAATGGCTATGGATTTCAGTAAATTATATGTACTAGTTGCGCAATAATTTATTGTAGAATTGCAATGCAATTTTTACTCTAGTCTGAGATCTTTTCAGAAAAATCACTCATGTTATTGATATGCAATCTCTGAAATTACAACTTTTCAAACTAAATTTTCGCATGCTTCAATGCTTATCACACAACAAGGGTGAAACTATATAATGCCAATATGCATGACACATTCTTTTTGCTAACAAATTTCATATGTAACAATTATAATTTTAATGAAATGTAATCTTTGGATGACAAATAAAGTATCGCTCTGCTAATGATTTGAAACACATGCATCGCTAATGCATCGATATTTATTGCAGTACTTTTAATGGCTATGGATTTCAGTAAATTATATGTACTATCTGCGCAATAATTTATTGTAGATTTGGAAGTATGTAATAATTGCAATGCAATTTTTACTCTAGTCTGAGATCTTTTCAGAAAAATCACTCATATTATTGATATGCAATCTCTGAAATTACAACTTTTCAAACTAAAATTTCGCATGCTTCAATGCTTATCACACAACAAGGGTGAAACTATGTAATGGCAATATGCATGACACATTATTTTTGCTAACAAATTTCATATGTAACAATTATAATTTTAATGAAATGTAATCTTTGGATGACAAATAAAGTATCTCTCTGCTAATGATTTGAAACACATTTAAAAATTTTCCTTAAAACTGTCCTAATGTGTTATTTAATCACTGTAACCATTTAATTCAAAAGATAACTATTTTCATTGCCATATTATACTAGAAAAAAAATCTGACATTAAAAAAAATATATAGGGTGAGTTCTGGTAAGTGCGAAAAAAATTCGTGTCAAACACTTAAAAAATAGATCTATTGAAAAATAAACTAGAAAACTATTGTAGACGTATTTTCAACATTAACATAGGGTGGGTTCTGGTTAGTGCGTACCCTTTTTTTCAAAGTTCATGTTCTCAAGGATGCTGCTCTGTTGAAAAATCTTGTACACTCACAATTTTTTTTTAGTTTTCTTTCCAGATCCTTTACTAAGATTTTCAAGCATATAATATGTCAAATAAACCATAAGCATAGGTTTTGTGACCTGATTTATGACACCTATTCTAAGGTACGCACTTTCCCTACCTAACGGGGTAAGTGCGTCCACCTTAAATTATGTGAATATGAGCAGGAAAAAACTTCTGGCACATATTAAATATGTTAGGTAGTTGCCTTGGGATAATTCCTAATACTAGAGATCAGCACTTGCTTGCATGGATGAAACGCAATCAGTGATATTCCACGTGTCTTACGAACAACTGTGGTTTGAGGATTGAGAGAGTTGTGTCTGTGATTCTTCCTCTATCCTTTTAATAAGACCAAGTGAGCAAATGTGCGTTGTTTTTATTTAGTAATAATCACTTATAGTCTACATAGTTTATTTTGGCTTAATACATTAATCAGTCTGTATTTAAGCCAGGGTTCGCACTTACCCCTTCTTAAACGTAAAATGAGACATATGCGTCTAATAGCGTGTGGTAAGTGCGTACCCAAATGATTTCCTTTAATTTTGGTTGTATGATAGACAGTCAGGTGACCTGGGTGAACACTTCTTTTTTTTATTTAATACGGTTGGAAAATGTTTTTCTATTAGAATCAGCAGCAGTGAAAAAAAAAGAAAAGAATTGATCATGATATGATGCTTGTACATTTTTTTTTATTGTACATTGAACTAGTGTTTCACAAGGTGTTTCTTAATTCCGTCAAAAAATTTTTATTCAGTATTCCACCTTCGTTTTTTAAATCAGCAAAGTGTTGGTTCCTTATTTAGTGTTTCACTTAATTTCATTGCTTCATTTGTCATTCTGGTTTAAATTAAGTATGGCTTATGATCCTATTTTCAACGAAAAATTTACTAACTGATATCTAAAAGCCAATATATTTCAGAGGTAATGAATAAAACTGAAATCTTATGCCTCATTCAATGTAAATAGAAATACTTGATGGAAATGACGTCGGATTTATAATCTGCTTATAAGAGAGTTATACGTGAAATTAAAGGTGAATTACGAGAGTCGGATTTTCCACGTAATGGTACACACTTGCCTCATCATAATGATACGCACTTGTTCCGCATAATAGTACGCATATGCCTCACGATAGTGGTACGCACTTGCCCCATCATAATGGTACGCACTTACCCCCACCTTACTTTAAAGAAAGGGAAAGTGCGTACCGTCATATAAACAAATTTTAGTTAGAGTATTTGAACAAAATACCCCATGTATGTTATTAGTAGTTATTGCTCAAAAGAAACAACTTGCATTTCTTGACTTCAATTGCTTGGTATGACTACAAGAGAAACTGAAACAAAAGCTTCTCAATCTTTACTTTAGAGTTTTTTGAAGACATTTAAGTCGTCTCTGATTGTGTTTCGTCTATTTAATCCAGGCCTGAATTCTACCTATTGAAATTATCATTAGACAGTTATCTAACGTAGTCAATGTGTTGCAGAAGCCATTTCAGGACAGTGTTCATATAATTCCCAGTGGACGCACTTACCAGAACTCACCCTATATATATATATATATATATATATATATATATATATTAATGAGAAATATGAAGCAGCGTTTTTAAAAAAGTAATAATAAAAAAAGTTTTAAGGCAACTAATTATTTTTTATGCTAACGTAAGTAAATTATAAACAAATAGTTTCGAATTGAATTAGATTTTGACTTTTTATTTTAACAATGCGTACTTCAAACACGTACTGGAGTATTTAACGAAATGCAGTACGCACACACACAACCAATTTTCTTCTTGAAACAAAATCTTATTCTATCATAAAAACATTCATTAATTTAAAATATTAATTAAGGTCTTTTTTAAAACCTTGTTTTGCTTTATGGTTTTTCTATTTGCTAATTATTTTAAAGTTTACTTTATTTATCTTTTTTTGCAGCTTAAAACATTTATCCAATACTTCACTGCATGCAAAAAAAAAAAAACTTATTTTCCCATCTTAATTTCAATATTTTTCAGAGTAAGTTGTAAAAAAAAAAAAAAAACTCATTTTCCCATCTTAATTTCAATATTTTTCAGAGTAAGTTGTAAAAATAAATAATTACACAAAGGTTAATTCAAATGAGATGATCTCTCGTTTCAACTAGAGAAAGAAAAATGTTTTTCTGGGACATGCTTAGTAGAATTTTTATTTTACTATTTTACGTGTTTCTGACATCAGTAAAATGAAGGAAAAAAAATCGCTACTTGATTTCTAAAGAGCAAATTAAACGCTTGATAAACACTTTTAGGAGATTTTTTTAGATAGATTTGGTGCATTTGTTTAATTAATTGAAAGGATGGTGGCCTAAGATGGAGCATAATGTTTTTAAGTCTAAGGAAAATACCTTTAGAGAACAAGAAATAAAAATGCATAAAAAAATAAATAATAAGAAATATTTACATAGCTTAAACTTTTTTTAATCTAATGATAAAATTTGTGTATGAGTGTGATAAGATCACAGGGGTGGACGGGTACAGCGGTAAATTTATTTACATTTTGTCCTTTAGAGATCCTTTCTGAAGAAGCAAAAACCTTTTAAATGTGTAATTCTTTTTACCAATGTTTTAAGATAAATGGTATATGTTATTAATATTCCTATCTTGCAAGTTAACTAGGGTTAAAAGAAACAAAAACGTTTTGGAGTGCTACAACCTACCACATACGTATAGTAGGGTGGGCCGAAAATGACTTTTTTTTTTTTTTCGATGACGAGGTATGCGGAAAAGGTGCCATTGGGGGCACAAAGCACTCACAAAAAATTTGAATTTTTTTGCACAATTTCTTGATCTGCCGCAATCGCCTTGAAGTTTCGAAAAAATGCCAATTTTTGATGTTTTTCGTAAAATTTGTCGAAATTTTTTTTAAAAATATTTTCAGCGATAGGTGTAACTTAAAAGGTACTATTAGGGGCACTAAGTTCACATAAAAAATTTGAATTATTTTGCTCCATTTCTTGATCAGCCATAAACGCTTGGGGGTTTCAGAAAAATTGCTAAAATTGGATATTGCAGCAAAATTTGTGAAATTTTTTAAGAAAATTATTTTCGGTAATGGGGAGAGCAAAAAAGGCTCACTATTATCATTAAATTAACATTAAAATTGAATTGCAAATGATATTTATTTAATTTGTCACAAATACGGGGAAAATTCGGATTTTTTTTTACTGATAGATTTATTTATTAATTTTTAAGCTTTATAAAAACTATTTTCCACAAATGTCTCGGTCCATCTGCTCACCCTGGTAACTTCCTCACTGAGAACCATACTCTGCGCATAAACTCGTACTACTCGTATACTACTATTTGTAATTGGAGGCTCACTAAGATCTGTTGAGAGCCAGTCGATGCAGTCGTAGTACTCAGTAGCCATAAGAGTAGAATGGCGTAGTACGAGTTTATGCGCAGAGTATGGCTCTCAGTGAGGAAGTTACCAGGGTGAGCAGATGGACCGAGACATTTGTGGAAAATAGTTCTACTCTCAAACTTCCTCTCTGATGACTTAACGATAGTGCATTCGGTGGTTCAAAGAAATGCATACTATAGCCATCCTGAGAATATACTATTAGCAATTGCGACAGACGAAAATAAAGAAATCAGAATATTGGCATGGAAAAGGATTAAACAATGCCGCCTTTCAAAGAAGAAAGAGATCAGGAGACTGAGACAGTTTAAGGTTCTAAAACTGAACTTTATGGCTACTGAGTACTACGACTGCATCAACTGGCTCTCAACAGATCTTAGTGAGCCTCCAATTACAAAGAATCTTTCATTCGAAGAGATTGAGAGAAACATAGAATCAGGTTTGGTTTTAGATGAAGCTTCAGTCCGCTTTCCAAGTCACACGCAAGCTGTGGAAAGAACAATTAAAGTAGTGACAGAAGCGGCAATGCTCGTATGTGGCCATGAGGACAGAGATACCTTCGTCAGAGCAAAGATACCATCCAGGATAAAAATGTCAACGTTTAATTCGAAGAAGGACTTTGTTGCATGAAGAACGCAAAACAATTTGAATATAATATTTTTAGGTGGAGGGCTGGTGGAACTCGTGCAGCCACCTCCTCGAGTTGAGTTGTGGATTATTTTGCAAGATATTCGGATGCGCAATAAACTGAGAACTGTGAAGCACTTTCAGTTAACACATTTTTTTAAAATTCAATAGTAATATATAACTAATTTGTAACTCTAACGAATTTTAAAAATAAAAATGCAGATTATTTGATAAACTACTTCTTATTTCAGACTTCTAAATTGTCTCTCAACACTTGGACGGAATTTTTATAAAGCTTAAAAATTAAATAAATTGGATCATAAAAAAAAAAAAAAAAAAAAACACACACACTTTTTTTTTCCGAATTTTCCCGAAATTAAATAAATATCATTTACAATTCAATTTTAATGTTAATTTAATGATAATAGTGAGCATTTTTTGCTCTCCCCATTACCAAAAATAATTTTTTAAAAAATTTCACAAATTTGCTGTAATATCCAATTTTAGCAATTTATCTGAAGCCCCCAAGCGTTTATGGCTGATCAAGAAATGGCGCAAAATAATTCAAATTTTTTATGTGCACTTAGTGCCCCTAATAGTACCTTTTAAGTTACACGCATCACTGAAAATATTTAAAAAAAATTTTTGACAAATTTTACGAAAAACATCAAAAATTAGCATTTTTTCCGAAACTTCAAGGCGATTGCGGCAGATCAAGAAATTGTGCAAAAAATTTCAAATTTTTTGTGAGTGCTTTGTGCCCCCAATGGCACTTTTTCCGCATACCTCGTCATCGAAAAAAAAAATAAAAATCATTTTCGGCCCACCCTAATGTGCAACTGTTATACCTTCTTGAAAATATGTAATTTATAGTGAAATTTAAATAAAGTACGATTGGATGTTCATGCAACGAAATTAAGACGTTAATTGGCTCGTTTTATTGAATTTATTAACCGACTTTTTTTTTTTTTTTTTGTGTGTGTTATAAGATTACTCGAAGACGCCTGGACCGATTTCAAAAATTCTTCTTTTGTTTGAAAGGGTCTTCTTTTCGATTGGGCCCATCCTCTCGTGGTCCGGGTTTGATTACGGGAACCTGCAGAAATCGTTCGAAATAGAAATCGGGATCACAGTAATCGTAATAATGACCAATTTTGAATGTAAGTCTTCTCTGCATTACATAATGCAATTCATTTCTTTGGTCATTTTGAAATTTATGTGTACTTATATTTAAAACTGAGTATCTTTCTGTCTATGTCTTCCTGAACGCCAATACCGACAGATTCGTCATTTTTCAGGCTTCGTTAGTTTTAATTTACATAAGGTTTGAGAAAGGGATTCTGAAGAAATTGTGAAAGATTTTCAAATTTTTGCTCAAATTTAAAGCGATTTATCCTAAACGATTAAATATGAAATCCATTGTTATAAAACGTGGTTGATATGAAACAGTAATAATAATGATAATGAGAATTTTGAAGGAAGGCTTAACTGAATCAAACATGAAACTCATTAGTATTGAAGTACATTTGCACTAAAAAGAATAAAATAAAAATATTTTTGAAAAAAAAAATAAATAAACCGACTTCAGGACTTCACTCAGAAAGTGCTCTAAAAAGTAAAAAATAATTTTATTCTTTAAACACCATCGATACTACATTTAAAAATAAGTTTTGAAGTCGATGCAAAAACCATAGGGAAAATGATGTTTACTATATTTTTCAGAGAAACCATTGAAAGTTACGCGTTGAATTTTTGTATCATTACATAAATATGTGGTTGTCAATGAAGTGTATGCGAATCCGATTTAAGAACCTGGATTTATTGAAATTCATATGTATATTTGAATTATAGTTTCGAATGATTCTATTTAGTGTTTTTGCGCCGACTTCAAAACTGATGTTTAAATGTAGTATCGATGGTGTTCAAAGAATAAAGTTATTTTTTACTTTTTAGAGCATTTGCTGAGTGAAGTTCCGAAGTCGGTTCAATTTTTTTTTCAAAAATATTTTTATTTTCAATCATAGACGCTATTTTCAGTTCTCAATCATAGCTCTGCTTACATAGCTAATATTGTAACAATGTGGAAAAAACTTGATATGATAAAGATCAAAATAAGAAAAGGAACTATACCTGAATCTTACATCACTCTTTTCAAAATAAATTTCATTTATCAGTGCAATACTTTCTAAAAACTCTACATCTGTGCATTTGCTTAAACTACTTAATGCATATAATTACTGCACTGCATTATTTTAGTTACTTTATTTAAGAAATCCAGATTGCATTATACGATCTCATCTAATATGCGTCTGTTTGTGACATCTTTAAACAGTTTTCTTGGAAATGCAGTCGCATGCATAGAATTAAAATTCATAAGCACAGGAACGCAGACAGAATTTTTTTATCCAAGTAAAGATTCTCTTATTTCCGAACTAAACAGACGTCAATTCAATGTAATTATAGCATTTAGGAAACAAAATTCAAGGAATATCTTTGCCTAAGTTTCGTAATTCAATTTAAGGACGCATCATGCTAATGCAATGAGAAAAGGAACGTTTCGCGTCAAAGTTCCTAGTTAATGAGTAATTGATCATTTCTTTTAATTAAGTGAAAATTAAATTTGACAGAACTACGAACGACATTTTTCTGTTTTCGATACGTTTAAAATAGCGCGTTAGAAGTATTTGAGAGGCTGTGAAACGAACTTTATTAGCGAGGGAGACCTTCGTTACTGAAAGAGCTTTGATTTTTTTTTTCGAATTGAGTCAATTACATTAATAATATACGACTCATGTTTTACTCCAATTTAAAATGTTTATTGATGGCGTAAGAAAAATCAATGGCTTCATTTTCTGTACACTTTTTATATGACACATTTTTAAACAAATTTTTACTTTTTTTGAATTTTGCAAAAAAAGACTACGCACTATCTTTAAGGGACTTCGCATCCATCGTGCACCATCTTTTAGAAAAAAAAAGCGTTTTTTTTTTTGTTTCTTCCTACTAAAAATTGCTTTTTAGAGTGAAGCCGAATTTTGAGTGATTAAATGAACTGTTAATCGCATAAACGTAAAGTAATTACCATGGTAAAGTCATCCAGTATAGCGTTCCTTCTTAAAATGGGACACCCGTGTTTTTAATATGCTGTTATTAGTTTCACATGTGGGTTTGTCAGTATGTATATAACCCTGAACAAAAGATAAAATTCACGTTCTTTAAAAAGATAAAAGTAATATATTTAATACTATTGTTGAAACTAGAGCCGCTATATAGACAGGCCGACGCATCAAGCTTAAGTTCGACCACTTTGGATCCAATTCATTTACTTTTACTTTCAATATTTCATTGTTGCGGAGTAGGGTTACCAGGAAAACGTTTTGGCTCATTGCTAAGTTTTGCCAAATCCACGTGCCGCTAATAATTTCTCACAGTGAAAAAGCACCAAAGCGCGATTACTGGCCAGAAAAGACAACCACTCAAACACGCACTGGATCCAAAAAAAGTGGTGAAACTTAATCTTGATGCGCCGGCTCGTCTATATAGGGGCCTTAGTTGAAACTAAAGGCTATGTTATTACTCGTTGATGTGTTCAAATGTTTCAGTTGTTTGTATGTAACTGTGAATAAAAGATAAAATTCGCGTTCTTTGCTAATACAAAAGTAATATATTTAGTACTATTATTAATACTAAAGGCTAAAATATATTATATAAACTATGTTACCATATTACATGTTGATGCATTATAAAGGCATCTAAAAGCGTATTTTTTAGTTTTTTTAAACTAATTCAAAGTTTATTTTCTGTCTGAACCTTTGAACGGATCGGAACTCCTCACTTATAAGTATAAAACAAACTGGGATCGAATATTTCCCTGTAGACGTAATATTAAACGTCCCTGTTGAGTTGATTAATTTCGCTGGATAAACAAGGAAGACTGGTCTCTGCTTTTGTAAATATTTTTGCCAATAAAATGCCAAAAAAATTGGAGTAAAAAGACGACAATATTGTGAATATAAAGCAATTTTTCTAAGGCTTTTGAATGTGAATGTAATACTTCTACTAGCCAACACAATAGCCAAAATGCTGCCCTTTGTACCGGTAATAATAAGCATTTTGAAAATCTGAGTGAGGTTGGGGGCTATGATGTTCTTTATAGTTTCTAAAAGGAGATCCCCCAAAAGTATACCGAAAAAATTTTGAGTAAGCAACCTCCTATTATGTTCTTTTTTCAAAAATTAGTGTAGGAAAATGGTTTCTAAAACAGCTTTGTAATTTAAACTGTAAGTTACTAATATATGTAAAATTATTTATGTATTTCTAATGCAAATAATTAATTATTCAATTATTTTGTTCATTATTCAATTATGCAATTATTTGCTTTACTGGCGTATATCAGTCCTCTTTCAAAATAGTAAGAAAATTAATTTGACATCTTATATATTTAATATAATTAAAGACAGAAAAATAAAAAACAGAATAATCAGCAACTTAGTAAACGAACTGAACTAAAAACCTTTTTTTTTATTATTTTAAAGTAAGAAATTTCTGCAAATCAGGAACTTAGTAATCGAATTGAACTAAAACCCTTTTTTTTTAAATTTAAAGAGAGAAATTTCTGCTTGAACGGATTTTCGCAGATGGATACTGGGCAGTAGATATACTGTTCTTTTATCTTGTTTTCAAGGTATTTAAGTTAAGTTGTATTCGATATTTTTACAATCCTTACAATCATAACATTTGAGCTTAATATTTAAATATAGAAACAAAGGAAACAAGTGGGAAAAAATTAAAATGATAATATCCAAAAGGAAATACAATATCATTGAAGAAAATACTTTAAAGAGTAATTTTAATTTCTTATTTGAATATTTTGATCCATTCTGCTTATTTTTAACGCAACAAGTTATGTGACTAAAATGAGACAACTTGTTCAAAAGTACAAATAAAAATATTTGAAACGAGCAAAAACTCAGCAAACAACTGTTTTGAGGTTATCGCATACAAGCCGTTTCATCAGTAGGGGAGGGTGGTAATGAATGGGCCACTAACAAAATATGAAAAAGTATTTGTATGAATTTTTTTTTGATGCCACCAATAGATGTAGCTATTTGTTCTACTAAACTCATCCAATTTTCATTCGTTTGCGCTGAGCCATTTTCATACTAGAGTGGCATGGTCAAGAATCTGACTGAAAAGTAAGTTTTTCCCTTTTTAGTAAAACATTTCCTAGCTAAAAAGTATTTCACTGCTTACATATGTATAAGCTAGTCTTTCCATATCTATAAACTAATTTTAAGATGTATTTTGATGTTATCTAAATTCAATGTACTCAAAAAACCTAAATGTATTCCAAAAGTATAGGTGGGGCTGAATGGGCCACTATGTCATGGTAATGAATGGGCCACCTAAATATTGTTTTTCTTCCTTTTCTTTGGATTTTCGCATTAATATGAAACACAACTGACTGTCATAGATAGATTAAGATTACTGTCGTCAAAATAGGTTTGTAGTAACTTCTAAATATAATTTGCAGATCTATATTATATTCCTATAGTACAATAGACCTCTGGTCGCAGTGCGTGGCTTGAAAATGCCCGCCTCTCTCCTTCATATTATATTCCTCACAGTACAATTTCATTTTCTTTCTTGGTAACTTAAGTTAGATATTTCTTATTCCCGATGTCTAGTAAATTAAAAAAAAATTGAATTTTGACAAGTTTGAAAATGAAGATGAAGTTTTTGAAAGTGATTTTTAATATTATTTTTGAAATATATAAATTTTGTTAAATTATAGTGTGTATTATCTGTTATTTTTTTATATATATTTGATGTTATTTATTTCTTACAATCTCATTATTTAGTCATTTTTCTGTTACAATTGGTATGCATCAGTTTTATTTTAATTGCATCAGTTTTGATGTTTATATAATTTTAAATCAGTATGATTTTGTATCATCATGTCAAGTGCCACATTTATTTTGTCGTATTCAGCTAATAAAAGATTAAATCCACATGTTTTCATTGCATTCATTTAGTGGCCCATTCATTACCTTCGATGGCCCATTCAACCCCATAGGTGGGGTTGAATGGGGCAAATTTCAAAATTTTTATTTTCTATTATAATTCATTATAGACAGGTGCTAATCCAACTTTTATGACTTTTTTTAGGTAGCCAGATAAGTAAAGTAACTAAAACACCAATTTAGAGTTAAAACAAAGTGTTAGAAAAAATTTCAAAAATTCAAAACCAAAAAGTGGCCCATTCATTACCACTCTCCCCTACATACGAAAAAATAATGGTTCACCAGTTCGAAACAACGGGCAAGTCAAATAGCTCGACACAGCTGTTTTCTGAGTTTTTAACACATTTTAAATGTTTTTATTTGTGCGTTTCTACACGTTGTCCCTCTTCACTCATTTCCTAGTACAAAGTTTTAGACAACTTTTTTACAGCAAGGTATGTGTATATGCATTTTAGCATTTTAAACCTCCTTCCTATTAATCTATGAAGACAAAAATATTTTTAGCCAGCACAACTAGCAGAATATGTTGAAACGAAGAACATAAACATATCCGTTTAGTTTTTTATAGATCAGAAATGCAGTGGGCAATGTAACACATCATAAATCTGTACCTAAGAACCAGACTAACGTAAGTCCATTTTCGTGATTTTTCGGTAGAGGGGAAAAACGATGTATTCGACAATCGTTTTTCCCCTCTACCGAAAAATGACGAAAATGTACTTACGTTAGTCTGGTTCTGAGGTACAGAAATATCGATGCAATCTCATTGGCTGACTTCCAAGGCGTTCTCGTGGCGGTCTTTTCAGGCTGTTTGAATATAAATAGCAAGTCGAAAATTCATTTGTACGGTACTACTGACACAATGTTTTAAAAAATATGTCTTATTTGGTTTGTTTCTAAATATTTGTAGACGTTTAAGAGGCTGGTTTCTCCTAAATGTGTCAAAATATTTCGCATACTTTAGATACTCTTGTGGAAAGCACTAAATAGGTTGTAAACTATTAAACTGATTTTTGTTTCAGTTCTGAGTAGTGATAAAAGTTTTAGAAATTCTAAATAAAGTAAAAAAAAATACTTTGATCAGTTGAGCTTTTTCAAAATTTATGCTTTTGTTTGGAAAATATATTTGGAAAATGGTTCAAGCAAATAATATGTATAGAAACAGCAAGAAACAGATCCACCTTTCTGTTTTTATTCCATGTCACGTGCTTTTAAGTGATGTAATTTTTACTTTTCACTGCACGACAGAATTTGAAGGATACTTTTTTTATAGTTCAAAATCCAGTTTTAAGGGGAAAATGTAACAAAGGGTCAACAGTATTTTGACACTGATTAGCTAGTAAATTTTCTTGTCAAAGTATTTGAGGCTGAATCTTCGTTAGAATACCTTTCTGCGTAATAAATAGTTTTTACAGCTCTTCAGACAAGAAATATTAACGTCCTTCTTCAGAAACAAACAATATAAAAAATAAAGAGCTAAAGTTACAATAAATGAATAAAAGTAAAATAACAATCAGTATAAAGCAGTAGTAACCTACCCTAAGCAAGGGCTAAGGCAGAAACCAGTTTTTTGGCTCTCTTTGCTATATAAGAGGATTTTTGCCTCCAACTCGACTACTTTCGTATTTCATGCTGATGAGAGCAGAATAAGCTCGAAACAGCTGTCCATGGATCGAAATGGTCGAGTTGGCGGTGTATTGCAACAATTAAGTACTTAAAAAAAAAACAAAACATTTAATATTCCTGTTTACAAGTGAAGAGACCTGTTACAAGTGAAGCAGGACCTTCGACAATTTTTAGCACAATCCGTAGACACGATATCATCATCATCATCACAAGTGAAGAGCTGGTAATTTTAGCCTTTAAACAATTTATAGGTATCACTCACTTGGAAATATTTCTCTTTTATTTCCTTTTTCGTAGAATCTTTGTATTCCGACTACTTTCAAAGTACCCTTTGTTAAAGCTACGTCAGAAGCTAAGCATTTTATTTATATTTTCCTCGAACTAAGTTTTTTCTTCGTAAATGCAAAATATATCTTTTTGTTGTCTTACAACCAAAACTCTATACTTCGCAGCAGTTTAACTTGGCAGTGACGTCACTACGGGCGGAGCCAACAGCGTGACGTTAGCCTATGAAAAACGAGCTAGATAAAACGTCACAGCCTACTTGGCGAATTAGAGGAGACAGCTGACTGCTTGTGAGCTCTTATTGGCTCCGCCCGTAGTGACGTCACTGACAAGTTAAACTGCTGCGACGTATAGCACCATATTGTAAACATCCTATTTTTATTACTTCCACCCAGACTAAAGTTGGCTGTTCCGTCTTAGGAGCTTTAATTTGTTATTGCATAGTTTGCAGTCAGTTATCGCATATTTAAACGAACTATATATTTTGTCAATTATGAGCAAAGGTTTCTTATAATTGCTTTTTTTTCTACAAAACTTGGTATTCATCCTTATTTTCGAATTAAATTTCACCAACAATATAGCTTTAAAATGATATTCATACAATCCTTGAATTATTCTACAAATGAAATTTATCAAGATCTGACATCCATTGGTTTCACTATGAAATTCTAAGAAACAATACAAAACTTTAATATTTAAATCTGTAAAATGGCTGATAATTTTAAATTGTAAATTTTTACGTAGAGAACAAGTTGTTTTGGATTTAGGCTGTTGAAATCAAATTTAGTTAAATTAAGATTAAAAGCAGCGTAGGTGAAAAGTACAGTATATTCAGCCAGCATACGAATGCAGCACCTTTTTTTACCTTCGGGAAACTTCTGAAGCGTAAAGAAAAACAAATATTAATATTTTTAGAAAAATTTAACAGTCTTTACAAACCTTCCAGGTAAAAAATCGCAAGCTGTGTGAAATTGATTGAAATTCAACAACAAGCACGTATTATTATAATTTCATTCTGGAAGAACGATTATCATCACGATTTATTTTTTTAAAATAACATTTTCAGCTTCGTTTATCCATCACATGTTTCTCTCTTATCAAGTGGATTTACGGGTAAGGAAACCGTATAATTATCTGCTGAAATAACAATCAACTGGAAATTTAAATTTAAATTTGCATAATATGTAAAAAATATAAAAAATCCGCTTTTGACTTACTCCCACATAAATGCGAAACAGAAAAGAAGGTTTTTTTTGCTTCAAAAGTAATATTGAAGTGCTTCCATTTTGTACTTGTCCAACCAGTATTTTTCCTGCTCGTTAATTGAAGTACGTATTAAGTAAAGTAAAATATACTTAGTTTTGTAAATAGAATAAGTATTTTTCTGTTTTATGCTGCTTCTGTTGTAAGTTTTTTTTTTGCAACAAATAATCGGTTATGGAAAAATAAAAAAACAGAATCCACAAATGTTTCAAATAATGAATGTTCTATTCTCTATTATGTCAAGCATAATAATTTTGTACGGTTCATTTCATATACGCTTTAAGAGTATACAAAACCATTGAGGTCCTATATGAGTAGAAGTCGGCCATTTTTCAGTAAAAAAATACACAACTTACTTTCCAAGAGAGATTTGATACAAGTAATCTCACCAAGAGATTATTTGTATCAAAATATTAAAACTTAAAAATCACACAATTTAGGTTTTAATGATTTAAAAGTCTGATAATCCATTTCTGAAATTGTATTCAATTCTTAAAAATTGGATATAACATTCAGACACTTTGTAATCATTATGCCTATTTCTGAGTTTTAAAGCTCGGGAAATATATCCAAATGGATGTAATATAAAAAATAAAAAAATGATAAAAGTTTTGTCGGAGTGTCTCTCGCTTATTTGAGCCTTATAATAAGTTGCCACTTTTTAGTAATAACTGGGCGTTTAATTCTCAATATTGACTTATATAGATAAATAGAGATTCCGGAAGCTGTAAATATAGTAACATAAACAGTAGCTATTACGTTGTAATTTTTTGTTTACTTTTCCATATTCCAAATGAGTTGTAAAACAGAATACCTACAGTAGCTACAAGCAGAGATAGAGCCTGAGTTTATAAAAAACTAACTTTGTTTTGATGAAATAGAATCTAGTACAATAGGGAAATAAAAGGTACGCATAATTTTTTTAGCATTCAGGTTTGACACATTAAATTACAAAAAAAAAAAAAAAAAAAAATCCATTTAAATGCAATATTTGAAGATAAATAAAAATAAATACATAAATTAATAAATAAATAAGCAATTAAATATAACGAATAAATAAATAAATGAATTGTTTTTTTTCTTTCTATTTTTCAAGGTGCTTATTTGTTAAATTTAAATCACAAAGCTTAAAAAGAAATTTCACTCAGGTTTTGAGGCGTATTTATTATTTTCAATCTGTGAAATACGCTTGTAGGGACACTAAAAATTTCTCTCTTTGTAAGAGTTGTGAAAAGTCATGTAATTTGTAAAACTATCGGGCTCTAAAAATATGTTAACACCTTTTGCTATCGTAATTACCGTTCTTAAAAACTGATTCGACAATATTCCGGAAAATACTTGCGCTAAATGATATAACTCCCTCGCATATTATTATGGTTAAAGGCAATAATTTTCTCATTACGCTTCATTTAGGGGAAATGGCTGAGCTTTCACCCTTGTTTCAGAACACCCTTTCAAAACAAGTTCCTCGTTAAAACCACATTAAAGCCCCCAAGTTATCATTCTTAAAACAGAATATTAAAAACGAATTAGGCAGTGTTGAGAAAGCCGATTTTCGTTATTCCTTAACTCATGGACTAGTTTTTGTCCTAATAATGATGTCAAGGAGTATTTATTGCATGGATGCGTAGGACATTAACTCCATGTTCATGCTAATAAGAGAGCGTGATATACAGGGTGTCCACTCCAATCGTGGACCAATAGCTAATTTCTAAACCGTTAGAGATAAGCATACAGTTTATTTAGGAAAAAATCTCCAAATTACGAAAGGAATTTTGGGTCCATTCAATGTTTTTCAAAAAATCAAATTTTGAAAGAGTTACGAAATTTAAATTTTTATACGGCCCCCGAGTCCTATCAATCATATTTAGCAAAACATTCTTGACACTGTAACGTTTAAAACTAAAAAAAAAATCACTCTTCTACCACAAAAATTGACAGAGTTATGACGTTTTGAAAGATCAAGATTTTGAAGGATTTCGCAAACGGTCCCTTAAGTGATCTCTCGATGACGTCATAAAACAATGCAAAATCTTGATTTTTCAAAACGTCATAACTCGGTCAATTTTTGTGGTAGAAGAGTGATTTTTTTTTAGTTTTAAACGTTACAGTGTCAAGAATGTTTTGCTAAATATGATTGATATTACTGGGGGGCTGTATAAAAATTTAAATTTCGTAACTCTTTCAAAATTTGATTTTTTGAAAAACATTGAATGGACCCAAAATTCCTTTCGTAATTTGGAGATTTTTTCCTAAATAAACTATATGCTTATCTCTAACGGTTTAGAAATTAGCTATTGGTCCACGATTGGAGTGGACACCCTGTATATTTATTCCTACAAACTATGTTCTTTCTCTTAAACCTTTAGATTTCCTCAAATGTTTATTAATGAGAAATGATTTAGGTAAATAAATTAATCTCTCGGTTACATGAAATTATTGTTTATTTCATTCGTCAAAATTTATTTTGGTGTTTTAGAGTATGTAGAGTGTTTGATCGAATGAGTTTTGGCTTTGGCCATGCTTATTTCGTTTTGAAGTTACTTAGCTGACCCGTGTGAAGCATTCGCACTTGATAGATGGAACACAAAAATCAGTTTTCTTCAGTAATTTTTTGAATATCTAAAGTTGTGACTTGCTGGTTGTGGTGGAAAATCTTAAAAATTATGTTTGATTTTTAACGCTTGATGAGTATTACAAAAATTATGGTGCCTTCCTACAGAAAAAAAAAACACGTTTGGTTAATGAAACATATGATGATGCGAATTTAGATTATAATTCTGTTTCTCCTGTTAAAGTATTTTTCAGCCCAGATTCGAACTTACGCCCTTCCCTTTATAAGCACGACGCGACGTGAGGCTCCACCATCCGCAACAATGCGTCTTAATTTCCGGACGCTATTTGTTAAAGTAATTTCTTGTAAAAAAAAAAAAATGTTTGGTTAGGAAAAATAATCTTTAACAATATACCAAAATTACAATTTACTCAAAATTAACGGTTGATTGATGTTTAAACTAATTTAGATAATGCAATACACCGCCAACTCGATCCATGGACTGCAGTTTCGTGTTTATTATGCACTTATCAGCATAGAATACGAAAGTAGCCGAGTTGGAGGCCAACTCGGCCTTCACTTTTTTCCTTGATATTTTTTTGCAATTATATTTCTAAAAATAAAAAAAGAGCTTAAACCATGACGTTATGGATGATCGAATGCGAGGTTCTGAAAGAACTATCGATACTTACTTGATTCCAAGCACCTTAAAAAAAGAAATAATCTCTTGTTAATTTCCTTACTTTTATCGCCTGAATGGAGATAATGCGCTTTATGAGTTATCCCTAAATCCTAATGACTTGCAATTGATTACCCCAAGCTGCATTAAGGCAAAGTAAATAACTAGCTTTTGTAGTTATTACATTTTAATGATGCTATATAATACCTACCGTTTCCCCAAAAATGCTCCCAAATAAATAATAAACGAAAAATAAATGAAACTCCAATTTTCGCCTGAGCTGCGGAAGAAGTTGAAGATAAACCGTACAATTTCCGTGCCTTAAAAATAAAAATCCGCTGCATTTGATAATCATTTTCACTCCAGCCCCAGTCATTAGAAATTCTATATTTGAGGATTTTATCTTCTGCCTCGTTATTTTTTTTCTCCTTCTTGCATTAACTACTTTCCAGAGAGGAGAACTAAGTAAAACGAATCTGTAATTAAAGGTAATTATGGCGAACTTATGCCCACCTCTGGACGCCACTCTCCTTAAGTGAGGTGATCTGGTTTAAGGAGCAATTTCGCAGCGATTGCTGCTATCGATTATTTTAAACCGCATGAGATGGTTTTTGACAGGTTAGAAGTCTACTTAGTATTAAAAAGTTGCACGTTAAGAATGTGGCAATGCAAGTCATTTGATATAAAATATAACTTGACAACTTGTTTTGTACTTCATTCAATGGCAGTTTAGTAAGGTCCTGTTGAATAAGTAACTTTTGCTGACTGACAATATTAAAATAAAAAAAAATGCATTATCACGTAACGAGTATATGCATGAGGTTATTTTTTAAAACTGCACAAGAGAAGTCAGATATTTTATTAGGATTAAAAAGTTACAAATTAAGCATGTGGCAATGGGAGTCGTTTTGCATTGAAAAAAAGTTTGTTTATTGTTTTTACCTCATTCAAGGACAATTGAGTAAAGACTCTTTAGATTAGTCATTTTTTGTTGACTGAGTATGCTTTTGCAAATGTCTATAATCTGACAAATATTCATATGAGGTTATATTTTAGGCAGCATGACATGGTTTTTGGCAGTTAGAAGCTAACTTAGAGTTAAAAAGTTACAATTTTAGAGTGCATTAATACGAATCATTTGATATAAAAACAGTTTTATAATTTAATTTTAAGTTTATTCGATGGAAATTTAGTAAGGTCTTTTTAGAAAGATTATTTTTGTTGACTGAGTATGTTTTTCAAAATGTCATTATAATATGGAAATCGTTTTTATTTCATTTTTTCCTGAGAAATCTTGAGCTGAAAAGAAAGCAAACATTGCTTAACATTTAGAAAGAAAAAATGCTTGTAGAATTATTGAAGGCTGTTCTCGAGAAAATAGCCTGATATACACGCGTTGCTTTAAAGGATGATTTTTGAAATGAGGTTGAAGTGTCGCTCAAGTTGCAAAGAAATCAATAAGAAATCCTTGATAGCTCATGAATATAAAGAGAATAAATAAAAATAATCCCAACAAACTCAAAAGCTTCCTAAAATTTTACTTTTAAAAATAAAAAACACTTATGTGATCGCAGCCAGTATCAGAAGTTCAAAACAGCCTTGAGGACTATGTTCTGATGAATTCAAATCGATGCCTTCAGTTTTTAATTTAGTTTCACTTTCAAGTTCAAACTAATCGTCTAAATCTTCAAGATTTGACACTAGTTCTTTCGCTTCTTGGATTTTTAATTATTTCATGCGCATGGTAAGGATAAACAAATGAAAACTTATTTTTAGATTAGTTTTCATACCGCCGTACTTCAAGGGTGAGCATTTAAATAATCACACTTGGTTTTTAAAACAAAATCTGTATTCGTATTTCTGAACTAAAACTTCACATTTTCTTCTTAGCTGATAATAAAGAAGATGGGTGACTGGTAGTGTGGGATATAAATTGTGACACCACTACTGCTATCTGTCAATGAAGAATGACATTTTAAGATAGGGTAATGGAAGTAAAAACTTTTTGTGTGATGTAGGTCAGTATGGTACTGAAACAAATTCAATAACAATACAAGAAATTTAATTACCCTAAATCGTTTATTATTGGAGATATTTGGAGACGAAATAATAGTATAGTGTTTGGATTAATCAAGTTATGAAGCAACATTAAGAGCCACAACTGGTGTGTGACATGCCACGGAGGTGAAAATTGACGTACTCTGATTAAAAAAATATTAAAATCAGAAAAAAATCATTTTAAAAATGTTGACAGAATTAAATGGATTTATTTTTATTGAAATTAAGAAATATTGCTAAATGAGTTATTTTTTAAATATTTTATCATGAAATGCAAGTGACGGCAAATGTTACTTTTTGAAGAATAACCCATGCAAAACTTAAGCGTGGGTGTTAATTTTTTTTTTCAAATATATGCTCAAATACAAAGCACCATGTTAACGTTTATATTTTTTGACGGATTTCCATAATGCTCCTCTGAATATATATTTTTAATATGCAATTTAAATTTAAGATTCGCATTCTTTGAGCTAAGTTTTGAAAATAAAGCAAACATTTTGTGCTACTGAGAAGAAATACAGAAAAACAAACTTTACGAAGACAGAACAGTGTTTACAGCAGCTCCAAAACAAGTCTTAGTATTTGTTTTAAAACAGACAGTGAAAAAACTCTTTGAATGTTGACAAAATGAGCAACTATGAACGTTAACCCATAGTACGTGATATTTCGTTTGCACAGTCATATTTCAAGAAGAGTGCAGCTGGTGGCAAATGTATGAAGAAGCATATTTGCTTTTTTTTTTTTTTTGTCTCAGCATACATTCCGCTATATTTGAATACAAAAAAAAAGTAATGTGTATAGAAGAAACGGTTGCCTGTAGAACTTTAAAACATGTTTTGTTACTTTTTTTTCAGAAAATCTCTCATCTCCTTCAGCACTGTATTATGCATAAAGTGAGAAGACTATTTTACCCAAAAAGGTGAAATACTATCTCAGTACAAAATGTTTCTAAAATAGGTCATTTTTACGACCTATTTTAGAAACATTTTGTAATGGGATGGGGCTTCGAATTTTAATGAATTGTTTTTTTTTTGTTTTAAAAGGACCTTTTACAAGGTGCACGTTAGTTTTACTATAGCTGTATTTTCAAAATTTTTGTTCTCTAATTCTACAAAAAGAATTAAATTGTAAGAAAAAGTATTGCTTGATACCTTTTAAAGTTTATGCTGAGATAATGCTTAGCCATTAATTTTCTAGAAATTTTTTTTTGAGTTGTGAAGTAATTACTAGGGGAGAGTTGCCCAAAGCGGTTAGGTCTTCCGAAGTGGAAAAAGTGACCTCATTTTAAAGGAAGAAAAAAAAAATATTGCACTTGGCTCACATAAAATTACTGAAATATTTACAATGGGTGAAACAATTTATAAAATCAGTCCAACAAAATTAATAAATCGATATACGAGGCGGCGAAAGAATTAAAGTACAGTGTAAATATTTTTATAAAAATAAAATTATTAATTGGAATGCGACCAAACTTTCACTAGTAGTAGGATCCGAAATATGTGTCGGAAATTTGAAAAATGTAGCAGAAACGGAAATCAGAAATTCCAAAACACGTTTGTTTTTTTGTTGCAAAAGTATATGCAGACTTTATGCACCTATTTCCTGAAATGTGATTGGTGGAGTCAAGATGAGGATTTTTTCCTAGAAAATTAAGTGTAAAAGTAACTCGATGAGTAATAAAAATCCCAGAATATTTATAGTTCTCACTTAAAGAAGATAAGAAAGTTTGGAAACGAAAGCTGAAAAATGAAAATGAATCCTCTTTACTCCCCAATATGATTCCTCTAGTATCCCCAATAAGCCAGAACTTAATGGGAAAAACAGTGCACGTATCATGTCGACTAAATAATAAGTATTACTTTCCCTGAGGAAAATATATAGAACTTGGATGGTCTAGATAAGTTATCATTCTATTAGTAGTGTGATTTGAGGAAAGATCTGAGAGACAAGAGAAAAGACAAGAGCATGTGCTGCAGGTAACAAGATGGTAGCTTGATAATGGTATTTTGAGGTTTTGCATTTAATGGGAGCTCTTTGTATCCTGATTGGAACACAAAACTCATAGAATTGTCAAGAAACTCTGGGCGAGCAGTTGTTTTCGTTTCTTAAACTCGTAAGCTCCTAATCAGGTATTTCAAATAGGCAAAGCATCCTAACAAACAAATTTTCCTAATATACAGAAGAATGACTTGTATTAGAACTGGCACACCCTCAGCTCATATATCAATCCGATTGAGAACTCCTTGGAATCATCTCACTTGACTTCTGCAAAAATAGAAAGCAGAAGTCTTGGGAAAAAAAATATTCATCCATCTGTTATCCGTTTAAATATTACTGTGCAAAAGTTTTTTTGTACTGCAAAGGCAAAACATTATAATAAGAATTTGAAAAGCATTGAAAGGCTTTCAATGAGTTCAACGATAAAAATCTCCTGAAAAAGATTTTTTTCTTTTACGAGCATTTGTAGGAACCTACTAAAAACCGATTATCTGATAAACTGAAAAATGTGTTTTTTGAAGATTTATACGATTATTTAATGAAAGAGCTTCTCATGTCAGCGATTATAAAAGGCTAAGGCAGATTTTCACCCCCCCCAAAATCGGCTTATCAGTTGAAAATCATGTATTCCTTCTCGCCAGAGGCAATGAAAACACCACAGACTACTAAAGGACTTTTGCGCCTTGTAAAATGTAAGCATTTCGTCTTTGTGTACAGATTTTTGCAACATAAAAAATTGATTTCAAAACAAACTATTAATTTATTTTTAATGAATTGTTTTCAAATTGTGACACATGAATTTGTAATACAGCTGTTATGACACAGTAACAATTTTAAAGCTTTCCGAGGTACATGTTTTATTTTATTGAAATATTTAGCTTGTGCTTACTTTTTGCGTTGCACTGTATGTATTCGTAATTTTCCTGAAATTTCCCATTCACATTGTAACTCTGAAAAAATAAGTTAACCAAGTGAACAGAAAAAACTTATTTTAATGATTTATAAATCTTCAAACACATTTTTCAGTTTATCAGATAATCGGTTTTTAGTAGGTTCATACAAATGCTCGCAGAAGAAAAAAGTCTTTTTCAGGAGATTTTTATCGTTGAACTCATTGAAAGCCTTTCAATGCTTTTCAAATTCTTATTTTAATGTTTTGCCTTTGCAGTACAAAAAAACTTTTGCACAGTGATATTTTAACGGATAACAGATGGAGGAATATTTTTTCTTCTCAAGACTTAGTTTTGGAAGAACGCCGTAAAGATCAGCTCAGTTTTAAGCTTCAGATTTGTTTTTGATGAAGTTCACAAACTTATCATAACATTTGAAAGGCACTTTTAGCCTAAAGAGTATTTTTATACAATTTCTGGAATTTATTTTAAATGAAAATATGGTTATATTTTAATTAAAACTTTAATGTAATTGAACTGTGCCTGATTTTCATTGATATACCAAAATTTGTTATGAATGTTTATATCATGTTCTATAAATAATAGTTATGAAAAATGCTTTATAATTTTGTTGCAAACTTTTAAGTTATAAACCAAAAAAAAAAAGTCTTAATCGGCATCTGCTTAATAAAATAGTTAAAAAAACTCCGAAAATAAAAAGTTGAAAGAATAAATTAACAGTTCAGTTGATCTTAATACTGACTACTAAAATTGCATGCTTTTCAGACAAGAAACTACTAGAAAAGAAAAGCGACACAATCCCATAAAATACCTTGATGGGAAGATATACCAATCAGATAAGACACATCGGGATTAAAAGCTTAAGATGGTGAGATATTTTTCGGTTTCTATCTGAACTTCTTATTTCATGTTCTTTATCGATAACAGTTGCTTCAAATTTTGTTTGTAGGAAATCATTTCTAATTTAAATAATTACAATGAAACAAATATTGGAATAACATTATATGTCCTTCACAATTATTTGCAACTATTTCTGTATGATGTAGAACCTATGAATTCATTTTTTTTGTAAAAAAGAAGTTTTTCACAGAACAATAATAATAATATAAATTTACATCTATTTAAGATAGCTATTAAGTTTCCAATTGCATAATTGCTGGTTAAAAATAGGTTGAAAAAAAAAAGGTTTTAAAGTATTCGAACGTTTTATTTTAGAAAAAGGTCAAAAAAAAAGATTTTTTTTTCAATATATAAATATACTGAGGAACGAATTAGTGAATTTTTTAATACATTGCCATGGATTAAAAATCCCTAGAAAATAGTTGTTTTTTCTTTCTTTCATTCATTTTTTTGTTTTGAGGGTTCAGAGTATTAAATAAAACACAAACTAAGCCGGTATTGGAACCATTAAGAGTGACTGGATTGCTCTGCATATATGAGCTTGCACAGTGTACATAGTATACCAAATACAATTTGATAAATTATTATGACATTTTCCCTTTTAATTGCTTACAGGCTGCCAGGGCAGCTAGATTAGCTTACTGCGGCATAATGATGCATAATGTCCCCCCGCCACCTAACTTTTACCTCATTCTGATGTGATATTATTTGATATAATTCAATTTTCATAAGATTTTAAGACATACTACGTACGTGGCCCACTAATGCCCAAACAGCTAGCTGCGTGACCCGGCGTTGCACAGGCGCTTCGCACCTTTAAAGTAGTAAAGAATGATTCAAAAAAATACTCGCCGCCAAGGCGGCTCGCTAACAGGCGCTTCACGCCTTCACTTTTTTCCTGCATCAAAAAAATCATTTGAATTATTGAGATGCTTCGCGTCTTCAAAATGGTGAGGAAAGTTACAACAAGTTCTGCTCACTCAAGGGATAGAAGCAGACATAGATGCTCAGTTTTTAATATAAGTAGATGGCTTTTCAACAAATGAATGTTTCAAAATATTACAAGTAGCTAGCGATAAAAATACTACGTAAATGGGCCGCTTATGAGTTTCGTGTTTGATTTAGTTAAGCCTTCATTCAAAATTCTCATTATCATTGTTATTACTGCTTCATAGCAATCACGTTTTGCAACAATGGATTTCATATTTAATCATTTATTAGGCTTAATCGCTTTAAATTTGACTACTTATTAATTGATATCTTCGTTCATTAAAATCGCATAATTATATAAATTGAAACTACTGAAGCCTGAAAAATTACTTATCTATCGGTACCTGGTTCGACTTTCAGTTCATTGGCGTTCAGGAGAAAGAAGCGTGACATAGATAGAAAGAAAGATAGTTAGAAAGCAAGATAGATAGATAGAAAGATACTCAATTTTAATATAAGTAGATAATATGCGTAAAATTGCATTTAACCCACTGACGGCTTTGGACGTCTTCACACGTCCATTTAACATGCAATTCTGGAACTGCCGGATCGCCGCGGGGTAAATCTAGCAATATATAGTAGTTATTACAAGATAAAAAAAATCAGAAACGTTAATGAAAAATGAATGGCTGGTTAATGTGTCCAATTCCATCATTTCCTTCTCGATAAAAGTAAGTAAGCTTTATGAAAATAACTTAACCTATTTCTAAAGATATCAGAAACCTATACAATAAAAGCCGGTTACATTTTTGTAATAAATCAGGGATTTTTCAAGAAAATTTTGTTTATGTTTATAGTAATATCTTGGGACGGTCCTGAAGTACTAGGTGAGCTCTAAAATAATTTTAACTTACATGGCTAAAACATGCAAAATTGCAAGCAAATACAAACTTAAACGAAAAATCATCAAAAAGCTTTGTGCTAAAACATAATTGAGGTTAAAAACCTACGTAAATAAAGTGAAATTACTTTGTTTACGTTGGTGTTTAACTTCAATTATAAGTACAAAATTTTTTAAATGCTTGCAATTCTGGCCAATTTACAGTAGCCCGAAACTAAATTTTGCCACCATTTGCATATCAGTCAACATTAATGGTTCACAAATCATCTGTAAGCAAAACACTTAATAAAAAAGGGTATTATTTTAATACTGGTAACTAAATTATTTTTCACAACAATTATACGTCTGGTTTCATGCAGTTTACAGCATTTCAAAACACATTTTCTCAAATGCACTTGATTTTCGCCGGAAACTGGTGGACACATATGAAATCCCAGAAATAATCCGTGAAATTTCGGAATTTTGTTACACAGTAAGTCCTCTAGAATTTCCACAACACCTGTCCACAAAATAATCTTATGCATTATTATTCTATTTGGTGTATTATTTACTGCACAACCAATAACGTTTTACTTTATTCTTAACGTTAAAATGCTTTGAAAAGTTAAAAATGCTATAATTTAGAAACAAACATGTCGCACGGGAAATTTAAAAAATAAAACTTTCTTCAGTCATAAAGCTAATAGGAAAAAACAAACAAGAAATTTAAATAAAAAATAATTATATAAATTTTGTGTTAAAATATGATTGAAGTGAAAAAAACTATTGGCATAATGAAATGTCCAAAAAAAAAAAAAAAAAAGCAGCAGCATGAAGGAAAAAATGAGCCGAGACGCGGATGGTAGTTAATGTATTTGATGAATTAACATTACCATCGTAACAAGTTTTAGAAAAGTGAACTTTAAATCAGATATCTTCATCAATAAAATGATATCAAAATCGAGTAAAGACAATAGAGAGGGAACACATATCGAGGTATGTAAAACTAAATGAAACGTAAAATTTATTCCTAATTTATTTTTCATTTTATTTCAAACAAAGGAAAAGATAAAGAAGCATCTTTTTTATAAACCTTACAGTGTTTATGGCAAATGGTGATGAAAATGAAACCTTCTGAAAGATAATGATCTATCATACTTGCACTCTAATAGTCTTTCATTTTCTAAACCTACAGTTTTTTAAACACGTTTTTTTTCAAAGTTTGTTTCTAAATTATAGCATTTTAAAATTTTCAAAGCATTTTAACGTTAAGAATAAAGTAAAACGGTATTGGTTGTGCAGTAAATAATACACCAAATAGCCCAATTAAAGCAGTTGAGGGTGGGAGAAACTGACAAATGCTTCTTCAAAAGATGGATGCGTAAATAAGGAAGGAGCATTGAAGAAAAATTGCGCGAGAAAAAAAAATTCAACTGAAGTTCAAATTAATCATTCTTTCTGAAATATATATTCACAACAGTGATTCGGTAAATTCAAGAATCATTATAGAATAAAGTATTTTTACATAATTAAAAGTATTAATGAAGATATTTAAGTGAAAATTTTAAAAATGTGTTAAAATAACATAACATTCCAGAAACAACGTATAGTATGTTTAAAAAAGTTTGTAACTTTGTATTGTTTTAATATCTGTTTTTTAAGCGAATATTTGAACCAACAACAAATAAGTTTTAATTATTTTAATTAATAAAACATATTTTTACATATAGTATATGGTTAAATAAAA
>JAXGGA010012793.1:0-37502 GCA_038373865.1 Uloborus plumipes | reverse complement strand
ATGAACTCCATACCTTGCTATGTCACTGTTGGCACTGGCACCTCCAGTGTATTTAAAAAATTGGTTACAATCATTCAAGTTATTTTTTAATTCATTACCATAAAAATATTACGAAAGTTAATCATTCTTTTTTTTTTTTAACATTACAGGTTAGTTTTCTTCATCATATTTTTATTGCTCCAGTGTTTAAAAAAAACCAGTACCCCTTTTCTGTCTCTTTGCTATTGAACATTATCATTAAAATCAATAAAAATGATATAATTATTGAGCAACAAATACTATGTTGCAAATTAGTTTTCGCATACTGCAGTCTGGGAAACAATTTAACACTAATTGTATATAACCTATGTATACTAATTGCATCACAATGAATTGAGACTATGATGAAATTTGAGTCATGTGTCACTGTGATAAACTGACAAGTAATAAATGGTACACAATGAATTGACATGCTATGTTTTTCTGACAGCAAAAGGCTGTCATGGGTTGTCAATGCATAGTATAGTAATAGAATATTCTGCCATTTGTTGATGGTAGTTATCATAGAAACATGATTCCACAAATTATTACCAAGCAAGTTAAATTGAATTAGCTAAGAATAAAACAATCATTTTTCACTGGAAATTGCAATCTTTACTTAGGTAAAAACAAACTATATATGTAACAGAGAAAGACAAAAGTCCTAAATAATTCATAAAACACTAATGATCTTCTTTGCCATCTTTTTAGAAGCTATATGGGAAATTTCTTTGACAGTACAAATTGTAGAAAACACACAGCAAAACAACCAATACTTTTGTATAGTAGTTTATAAGACGCATTTACTAATGGCACTTTCCCAATGACTAAAATTAAAACTTCTATAATTGATTTTGACTTCAGTAAAAAAATTATCACAATTAAAAATTGGGTACTTTTTTTAATGAAAAAGAAACTACTGCTCCATTAAAATTAAACAAACATACCTTTAGTCTGGAAGAACAGCTTAAAGGCCTCTGAATAATTAAAATTTTATACTGCTTATAATCCTGAAAAATATAACAAAACTCAAATATTTTATGATTGAACTACAACATAAACTTTCACAAAAACAAAAGAATAAACATCCTAAGATTATAAAAAGCAAAATATGTATTTTTTAAAACTGCATAAAGATAGGCAACTGTATCACGTAACTAGTTCACACATAATAACCAACCTATTTAGTTAGGACACAGATAATATTTTTTATTCAAACATTTGTGCTAAAAATGCACTTTCATATTAGTAATGCATAAAAGACATTGAGCTTTATTTTAAGGTAGTAGTCTGATAACTTATGCCTATTTTCATGACTTTTTTGGAGGGTGGTTTTTTTATAGGAAAATAAAAATGAATTATCTTGAATATTAAGAGTGATTTTATTTACATATTGAAAATGTAAAAAAAAAAATTATTTGAAAAAATTTAGTAGTTTATTACTATTTTTATTGTCACTCGAAGTTGGAACTTAAAAAAAAAATGCACGTGGGTGGCCCGGGTGATTTTGGTTCTTGATGTTATCTGAAATCAAATATTCTTGATTATTCTTAATCTATAGACATGTCATTCTGGTCAGAACTACTGAAGTTAAATTTCAAGGGTAAATAACAAAATGGCGGACTTAAAAAAAAAAGTCCTTTTATTTTAGCAAAGAAAGGGTTATAAAATAAAAAGTTAGGGGTGAAAAAAATTATCATTAGTTCCGACGAGAACTATAAATGTGTAGAACAGCCTGTTAAAATTTGAAAGCAATCGGTTCAGTAGAAAAAAAAGTTAGGAACCGGGCTGAGCAGAAAAAGTGTTTTGAGAAAAACACGTTTAAAGTTCAACAGCAAATTCCGAGGCGCTCTAGGAAACTCGTTATAACTCCCGAAATATTTCGAATTTCTGTCTGCCATTTTCACAGTATATTCTCAAGACATTGTACTTTCAAATCAAGCAAAAAAAATTTTTTCGATTTTTTGAACTCAAGTTAACAGACTACTACCTTAAAGCTAATAAAGTTCCTTTATGCCAGAAATCATAAAATATAAAAGAGCATCACAATTTTTTCAAACAGTTGTTCATGTACTAATTAAAAGTCACACAAATTAGAAATATAAATTATTCTGCTAATATTATCCCATTAATTTAACTAGTTAGTTAAAGTACTATTTATGATGACTGACAGCTGTCAGTGCTTGGAGAAACAAATGTAACATTTAACAAGAGAAAAACATGTATTTTAATAACCTAAAACAGGAAGAGGGATTTCAAGATACTTGCAGTTCATTTCAAAATGTTCATATTTTCGCGTTGATGTAAAAAAATTAACAAGTATATTATTTAATGAAATGAAATAAAAAATGTTTTGAACCTAACTTTTAAAAAGTTTGCTTTTTTATTTTGAAAACTTCATTTTTTTTTACAAAGTTATTTCAGGAAAATATTTTTCTTCAAAATATCAAAAAAATTCTTACATGTTGTAATCAAATTGTTTGATACAAATATATTTTCAAAGTGCATATAACAGTTAAATCCATTAATGAATTTTCAGCAACTGAGCTACTGAAATGATCTAAAACAGTGGTTCTCAACCTTTTTTCAGCTACCGTCCCCTTTAAGACTGAAAATATTTTCAACGCCCCTTTGCAAAAGGTTGTGAAACGGAAGAAGGAAAAGCAGTTTTCTTGACCAGTTTAACTCTATAATTTTGCCCAAATAGATAGTTGAAAATGACTATGGAGTAAAAAAACATTTCAAGCATATGATATTTTTTTTTAAAGCAGTCAATGGTTTTTCCTCCAAAAAGGTGTGTCAAATAATCAACCAAGTGCCTAGAATGTTCCATTAACTGAGTGAAACATTTTGAACGTAAATAACAACAAAAAGGTTTGAAATAAAAATGCATTGTTTTCAAATTTTTTTCTTTTGAAAACCAATAAAACCAATATATTTTGAAAACTGCACTGCGTTCAAATAGTTCCCTAAACAGTCCAATCAGAATCCGTGTTGTTCTTATTTACTTGCAACTTTGCAATACGCATCCTCATTTATGGCAATAACAAAGTCTGGCTTTCAATTTTTCCAGGCGAGACGAAAACTTGAAATTACTACCGTACATGTCATACTTAAAAACAGGCCGTCATTTAGGGGGGCAGGGGGGTCAATTGCCCCCTGACTTTAGGAAATCAATGTATTGGCATATAGGTGGGCGTGGTTTTTGCCACTTTTTGGTAAATTTTACATTGTGTATGCACCCTTTGCCCCCCCCCCCCGGAAATATTCGAAATGACGTCCCTGCTTAAAGATTATAAATCAAGTTTTAATTGGAGGGATAAAATGAAATAAGTAAAATTTACAAATTACAAGTTAAGTTCAATTCAGAGAAATTCTTTTTGAGTATTTTATGGATTGGAAGGTTGGATAAAATGCCAAAAGTTACAATTCTTAATAACACAATTATAGTATGCCTTTGGAGACATGACAGTAAAGACGACGCTTGTTTTGAAAATAGAGTCTTAAAAATGCAGTTCCTTTAATCTTAGGTTTTGTGGGGTTAAGAGTTAGATTCTGACTTCACCACAGTGAAGCATTTAAACTTGACGTAATTTTAGGCAAGTTTTGGTAACATCAACAAGGGAAAAAAGCTTCATGAAGTTTTTTCAAAATTGAAAGTTATTTTAAAGCTAATTATAGTCATGTTAGGGGTCAAAGCTCCTTCCGGTGTTCTCTGAAATTGAAGTCTTAAAAACCTTAATTTAAAAATGTTTTGTTGAGGTTCAGGGAATGGTAAAAGTTTGGGAGTTTTCTCCGAAAATTTTTTCCCATTGTACTTTGAAAAACGCAACTGTGAACTACCTTTAGTGTTGTTACGGCGATGCTCTTACAACACAAAAAGTCGATCAAGTCTAGTGAGAAGAAAGTCTCTTCTAGAAACTTGTAGAAACCCACTTCCTAAAAACGCAATTCTAGGTTTTTTTTGGTCATGCTTGGGGAAAGAGTAGCGGGTAGTTAGAGATTCCTTCCCGTAATCATTTAAAAAAAAAATCAATAGGCTGTCTTTTAAAATGATGGTTTCCTGTAACTCTTTGACAAAAATCTAAAAACAAAATTTGTAAGCTAAGTGTGGTTATGATAGTGAAAGAGGTGGGTGGTTTTGGATCTTTACTCTGGAAGTTTTTTAAAAGTGAAGTTTTCAAAACGTAATTTTAAACTATTTTTTGGCTATAAAAGTTAGGGGAGCAAGGAGAGGTGAGGAATTTAGGACTCTTCCTTGAGCATTTTTTAAATGGACACATTTTTAAGACTATTTTAGATAGTTACGCTATGAAAGTGGACACCCATCTCCAAAACCTTTTTTGAAATTTAAGTGCTATTGGCAAATTTTGGCTATATTTGATGACGTTAGTAGAAAGATCAGGGTTCAGGAGATAAGCATAGAAATTTTTTTTAAAGCTATCCATACCGATTTTTGGGAAAAGGGTTTCCTATCGCCCCCGCCCAAAACATATTCTCTGAAATTTTAAATATACCCACCACCCCCTTACCGCCCAAAGTATGTCCACCGCCTTCCTGCCGCCCAAAAGAAGTTCACAGCCCCTCAACATCGTCCCACCGGGGGGGGGGGGGTATCGCCCCCGTTGAGAACCACTGATCTAAAATATTAAAACAAAATTTTCTTACATCATTATAGCCAATTTCTTCCATTAAAATTTTCACTACTCCTGTAAAAAAGAGAAAGAAAAAAAGATCAATAATGTTACTTAAGTGTTAAGCCCTTTTTATCATTTTTATCAAAAAAGGAAAAGGCAAAATAGAGAAAGTGAGCATACCATTTGATGTTTTAATGTTTCCATCTTCAATCTCCACACTAATACTGTTATTAGTGTCAGTGGTAACATAATGGCTAAAAAAAAAAAAAAATTTACTAATTTTAAAATCTTAAGTCATGACATGAACATTGGTTTAGTAAAAAGTAGAACAATGAAAACAACAAGAAAAGGACTAATTCTAATTTCGCAATGTTGAAATATAATTTCTTTTTTTTTTTTTTTCAATAAAAAAATCTTTAAACTTAACAAAATGATTCAGTAAGCATTAGAAACACATAATTGAATGTTCAAGTTTGATTTTGTTAAGATACATTTTTACAAAAGTAAAAATACGTAAACATTATTAAAAAGAAACAGAGGGTATAGGATAAAACAAATTGGTATTAAAATATTTATTAAAACTCTTTCAATTACAGAAAAAAAAGACAAACTATCAAATGACAGCTTAAGGAATAAAGTTTGCTTAATCTTATAATGCTTTCCAGTAGAATTCTCTTATTAGGCACATCTTGGGACCTAAACATTTGCATTACACAGGTTTTAGTGTTATATAAAGATTATTTCACAGTTTGTTAATATTAAGAATACTAATATTTGCACTTAAGAATAAGTTTTAATTGCAGTGCTGGTGAGTATTAAAGCACTATGCTGTAAAATATATTGTTGTTCAGAAATAAATATGTTTTATAACCAAAAGAAAGTGAAAAATCCTTCACTTCTGCTTGCCTCATACTTTGCATTACAGCTGTATTTCCAAGAGCAATCTGGCACTTTTTCTTTTTTACTGTGGATAGTAATTTTTATTCTGAAGCTTTGAAATAAGATGGAAAGAAAACAACCTGTTTCAAAATTTAATTTGCCTAAGAATTTTTATGTTTATAAAGTGGCTCTTTCAAACTATAAAACTTATTAATACTGCTTGAAGCTTTCACGGCCGGTGGCAATATGAAGAGGTATTTCCAGGCTTATAGGCCGTAGTCGATATGGAATAGAAAATCCAGACGTTTCGTGTGACTGGTGAGTTTGGTGTGACTGGGAGTTTAGAGTAAGCCCGGAAATACCTCTTCATACAAAACTTATTGTTTACTTGTAAAAAGTTGTGCAGTTTAGAGATAATTGCATTATATAGGTTGGCATTATCAAGGTATGTATTATAGCTAATAGTTTCTTTTGAAATTATTTAATAAGATTGCACTAAACATTATCTTAATGGAATCATTCAGCTTTGTAAAGTGTATTTTTTAAATTATGAACAAGATTTAGTAGTAATTTAGGACACAAGTTCAAAAATATAATTTGAAAGTTTTGAAAAATTACTTGAACTTTGAAGAACAAAGTACAAGGTCTGTTAGAAAGTATCCAACCTTATTTTTTTTCTCGAAAACCTGGTGGATATGAATCAAGTGCACTTGCATGTGCCGATCTTAAAGTTAAGTGAACATGTATAAATTTTCCCCCTATCTACCTAACATTAGTGGCTGGTTGTACTATTGATATTTATTTCAAACTTCAAGATAAATGAAAAAAAACGACTGGAGCAACGCTGCTGCATGAAATTTTACTAAGCATTGTGAGATAGCTGAGTGAAAACTATTCGGAAGATGCAGACAGCTTTTGGTGATGATTTTCAAAAACATTTCTGACACTTTATTGAGATGTTTTTCAACAAATAAAAAAAAGTTCTGGGTTCAAGAGGCTTTTTACACTCTTGGTATAGTCCCCTGACAGTGGCGGGTCCAGAGGGGGGGCTGTGGGGGCCATGGCCCCCTCCGAGAGCGGGGAGAAATTTTCAAAAATGAAAACTAGGTCTTGCATATTTAAAATTCTATTAACTGTATCATTATGTTTTACATAGAAGCAAATCTAGTTTTTGTTTTTTTTAAATATTTTAGCCTTTTCAAACAATTCTTCAGACAGTAACATCTCTAGCTGAAACAGGAAAAAGAACGATTTTCTAATTTGGTGGAATTTTTTCTTTTTAAGCATTTGTTTTTTCCTTGTTTAAATTTTTTTTAATATAAGTAAATTTCATGTTTTGATGAAAGTTATATAATCTGGCTTTTCAAACTCTTAATTAAACACAAATTTTATTTTATTTTATTTTTTGTTAAAGTATTTACCATAACTTGTTTGGTATTTTTTCAGTCATACATCAACTGATACTTATAAACAATGCTCACTAAATTTTAGACATGGATTAATGTTGGCTAATATTTACTGTGATTGTCTTGTAGTTTTATTTTGCTTCAAAATTGCAAATGAAAGTAAATTTACATGTTTGTATGTTAGGAAATCTAGATTTTAACCTCATTCTTTTGTTTATAACTAATGTATGAAATTTCATAGTTAACTATTGAAGAAGTTTTTGCCAAAGCACTTTTTTTATAAACAAATCCTTCCCCCCTTCTTCCCCCTTTTTACATACTCAGAGGATGGCCCCCTCCGAGAGCTTTTTCTGGACCTGCCCCTGTCCCCTGAGACTTTTGGCTGCTCCTAAAACTTAACAGGGGTCAATCTAGAGATAAATTAGGTCTGTTAACGGAATCTTTACAAAACTCAAAAACTCGGAAATGGACCCTTTACAGAAATTTGAAATTCAAAAACGATCAGGAATATTTCTAGCTGTAACTATTTTTTAAAAAATTACGTATTAATTTTCACAAACTTCCAAACTATATTTCACAAAATTCTAAAAACAGGAAACTGGTAAAAAAATCCTGGATTGGCTCCTGCTTAAGAGATGATTGAAACAAACAAGATCTCAATCAAGGAAGGCATTATGACTGTGACGACAGCTGAGCTAAACTTTATTTCGAAGTAGGCTTTCTCAGAATGCTTCTAACAATAGCAACTCTTGATTTGAGGATGATTAGGTTTCTAATGCTCCAGGCTTGCCGGTTTTCTTTGACAAAAGGTTGAATACTTTTCTGACAAACCTTGCAAATACTCCATTTGCTACACAATAAAAGCATTTCAAATCATACTATTCAAATTTGAACAAACCTTTTAAAAAATGGTGATGGCTTTAAAATATGTAAATCTGAAAGGGAAAAAAAAATTGTACATGACAAAAATAAAACAGCATACATGAGCAAGAATTTACAAAATAAATTCATACCGACAAAATCTTGAGAAATTTCTAACCCTTTCAAGCTATTTTGATGAGGAACACAAATAAGCCACAATTTCTTTTGTGCTTCTTTAAATTTTTGTATAAATTTAGTCTGAAAAAAATATAAATAAATTTAATAATGCAACATATTCTTAATTTATCTGGTAAAGTCTTTATCCAAGTTATGATTTCTACAATTTCAGTCTTACTTAGAAAATGGACACTTAGGCACAATTTCATTTTTAAAAATTCATAACAATGTTCAAAACTGCAACATTTGGTACATAACATTACAAACATTGTGTTTCATATACATTTTATTTTTTTTCCCACAAGGGTGTTTTTTGTTTGAACACCATAACTTACTTAATACTTCAAACAACTTCGAATGATGAAACTTATCTTCATTGGGGTCTATAATTTGACTAGGATCAGCCCAATTTGGCCCAGAGCCTGTTGCTGGTCATTGCATTTGTATTTGTAACTTCGTAAGTAAGGAATCCTTTTAAAGATCTTTTCATGGCTTTCTGTGATAAAGTTTGGACTATTTTTTTAAAAATTTGATTTGTTCGCATTTTGTAATTTTATCAAGCATTGCTTTATTGTGTAATATCCCAAGATGGTAGCTCATTAATCCAATCGGTTAGAACATTGTGCTAATAATGCAAAGATAGTGGGTTCAAATCCCAAGGGCCAAACAGTGTTGCTTTTAATGACTTATTTTCTTCCACAATCCACATGAAGAAAATAACTAATTAAAAACAACCGATTAAAATCTCCATGAATATATAGTCTAAACCCATTGTAGGATTGTAAACTACAGTTATGTTGCTGTTGAAATCAGAAAAGAAAACATTTATTTTAACATAGTAGATATCTGTATAATGTTTTAAAACATTTCAACATAATTAAGATTCATTTTAACTTATTTTGTTACTCTGTTACGTATTACACATTGCATTTATGTTACATTCAGAGATGGATGCTAATTAGCGGAGTTGTTACACTTGTGCTAATAAGGTAAAGGTTGTGGGAATACCACCTTTGTCATATAATGTCGTTCTTGAACAGCTTGTTTTTCTTTAACTAATTCTGATCTATAATTCAATCAATGTATAATTTAAATTCATTGCTGAATTCAGAGCCACAATTATGTTGTTGCATTAAAATCAAAAATGCAAATGTTCATTTTAACATGGTGAATTCCATTATCATCATTATAAAGTTTAGAATCATTTCAAGCACGTCAATTCAAGCAAAGGGTTACATTGATAGCCTCGGAATTTTAATGCAACATTTGTTAAAATTCATTAAAAAGTAATATAAGGGTTACTTTGGTTTTTCCCAAAAACATTTCTTGGCCGAGATACAGGCCGCCAAAGATGGCAGCCAAAAGGCATCACTTCTCACTAATAATTTAGACAAATTCTTTAAAGTTCTTTACTGTCTTTATCTTTGGAAAAGTACAATATATTTTGTCGTAGTTTTTTTTTATTTAAAAGGCTTTTTTTTTTTTGTTGTTTAAACAAATATACACTATTTTAGAATTCCTTTTCACAGAGAATGTAGTGCTTAATTGTACTGATCGGCAGTATTTTTTTTTTAAATAGGCACTTCTGAAATATATATACGTATATATATATATGGGGCGATTCTCTGTAAACTTGTCATTTTCTATACAGAATCCGTCCAGGCACAATTTTTGAAATGTTCGTTTAATTATAATAATCTTGCTCAGGAAATGAATCTATTACTTTGGTTTAAAAGAGGGCCAATTGAAGTTAGTGTTTTTCTGATAAATCATGATAGGGGGTAAGTCCCCTGCTAGTATAATTAGGCAAGGGACTGTGTATTTGCACTTTTTTGCATAATATCTCTAAAACTATTGGAACATAATTGGTACGAGACTACCTATAAATTTAGCCAAATAGTGGACATATAACTAATATGTTTCATAATTAAACTAATTGACATTAATAAAATCACTTCCCAGAGGACTGTTTTCGCAATGACCCAGATGCATACTTTCATTACAAAAGTGGCTCTGAAACTAAACAAAGTATTGTTTCAACACCATTCTCAGTAATTTCAGCAAATTCACACTGAGTACTTAAAACTTCATGCCAAAAAACATTTTCAAGATCAACAGATTTTTTCTATTGTTGGAGCTTTGAATTTGTGTCAGGGAACTGTTTGAAAAAGTCCGTACAGAATTTACATGACAATTTTAAGTCTTAGAAATACGTAATTAGACCTTATTTCATAAAAAAATATTGTTGCATTGTTCTATTTTTAGATGTTAATTACCAAATTTATGTAGTGTTACTAGGTTTTTTGAAATATTGTCTTTAAGTGTTAAACTATTAGATTGGAACAGCCAGGGGACCATGTTTTTATATAATTTCTAGAAAAAAAATTAAATTGTTATCGCTCCAAATACAATTGGGCTAAAGTATAAATGCTTGTATTAAGAGCGATAATTACTTTATTACACTTTATTATTTTTAAAATACTTGGTCCGGACAGCCAATTACGAATTTATAGAGAATTGCCCTTATATACATATATATATATTGAACGCTTTATTTATTTATTTTTTTCTTTTTTTCAGACCTGTTGATTCAGTACCATTGAACACTACATCACTACATTCTTTGAAAAGAAGAGCTTCTTCTTTTTTGTTTAACAGGTTTTAGAAACATTTGAGAAAATGAGGGTTTTTCAGGAACTCTACAAGTAAAGGTCGTCTTAAAAATTCAAAATTTTACTAGGCAAGAAGTGACTAGACGACACTTTGAAATTAGTTATATAGCCATATTTTCATTTTTAGCAGCTAATTTATCCAGGATTTCATTTTTGTAAAAACAAGTGACAACCTCAAACGGCAAATTAACCCTTTAACTCTGTCCCTGGCGTATATATACGCCCGACTCTATACCGATATGTTCCCTGCTGCTGGCGTATGTATACACCTGTCGGAAGTACAAGCCTGTTTTTGTTTACTGTGTGAAATAGAAGATCTTTTTGCAAAAATGTCTGACAGTGATGAGAGAGATTTTTTCATCTTCAGGATCATAAAAGTCGAAATATGATAATTAGGGATGCACCGATTAATCGGCAGTTCCGATTAATCGGCCATAATCGGCCACTTTGCCGATTATTAATAATCGGTAAAATCGGGCCTATTAATCGGCGGATTTTATTTATTTTTTAATATTACTTTTAAGGTACACCTTTACTAAGAAATTATGATGAATAATTTTATTAATAGTTATGATTATCTCACACAGTCAATACGAAGTTTTAAATAAATTTAATTCTCCTATTTTGAATAAATATACACATACACGATTTTGCAACTCTTTTCATGTGTCGATGCTTTTCTCTTTAGCATAGTACTTTTAGATAACCTCTAACTTTCAAAGAGTAAAAGTCTTGAATTAAATTGCTACTAATAATTGAAAAGTTCAATTAAAAGTACCCCTAAATTACAGTGCTCACCACCAGGCGCGCACCCAGGAGGGGGCTTTGGGGGCTTAAGCCCCCCCTGAAAGATTTAAGTCATTAATAACCAAATATATACTACGTTTTAAAACCAGTGAAATAACAAATACACACACGGATAATTTATACCTTGTCTTTCTTAAAATCTTGGGGAAAGTGGGTCGTAAGTTCTCCCCTATAAAATAACCTCCCCCCTCTTATACAATTTCTGAGAGACCAAGGCATTGTTTTCAATCAAATCATTCATTATTCATGCACAGGAGAGAGAATAGGGTCTCAGAAAGGCAGGCTGCCTCAAATCACAGAGCGTCTCATCATAAAAACTGAAATAGTTTTAATCTTGAGGATTTGTCATGGAGAATCATGATAGTTCGCAATGGTGAATTGCAGGTTTGAAAGATCATCCCAATAACATTTTTAAAGCTCCTATATGTCTAAAACAGAATTATATAAAACATATTTCATGAACATTTTATGAATCCATTTCATCAGAGCCCCCCTCCCCTCTCCCCCTCCCCTCTTTATGGGGGGGAGGGGGACGGCGCTTGCGACATGATTTACCCCACCACTGATTTATGAGAAACATGCTCGAGAAACAAGAAAGCAGATTAAAAAAATATATAAAATGGTATGAAAATAAAAAGAAGTAAAGAAAGAGGTAAAACAGAAAAAAGTGACCGAAGGGTATTTTTGTAAAATAACAAATTTGTCGAAAAAAAAGTTTTTTTTACATGTATCGAAAAAAGGTATTTTTACAAAAGCCATAAACTTCTGTACTTCAAACCAATGAATTTATTGGTAGGAAATTGAAAATTTCAGTATGAAAAACCAAAATAGTTATCTGAGAAACGTTTCCTATTATCTGAATTTTTATTTGAAAAAAAAAAAGAAAAAAAGAAGAAAATGGGAGGAAGGGGTTTTCCCAACCTAATCCCTCTCTGTTTTTTGGCTTTAAAGTTAGCAAGGATTATAATTTTATAAAGCTTCAAGTTTTGAAAATTCCGGTAGAAAGTCTCTGAAGATCTTCATTGACGATCGTCTAATGTTTGTTTTTTGGAACATGAATTTCTAAAAATTTCCGGAGAAAAAAAAACGAGCCCCATTATCAAAGATGGTCTGCAGTTTTGTTTTTAAAACTTAAATTTCAAAAAATCAAATAATAATAATAATAATAATAATAATGATCTTCTTAAATTTCGTTTTTGGAACTTCAATCACAAAAATTGCTGGTGAGAGTACAGAATACCATCGCTAAGGTTACCGATAAATGAACAAAAACCACATATTTAAGACTTCAATTTCAAATACTCTCCTGGGGAAGTCCTCGAACTTTTAACATCGCCAACGATGGAACCGCATTTCTCTAAGTTTAGTTTCGGGAAAAATATCCAATGCAGAGTTCCAAATTCCATCCATTCACATATCGCTCATGGGATGCAATAGTGGCACAACTCAAAAAATCGTGTTTTGAGATAAACGGGTTTAAAGTTTTCATTGCTATGGGAAATGAATAAGAAACGCTTTAATATGCTGCCTTCTTACGGCCTAATATTGAATTATGAGCTGTGCCAGTATTGCGGCTCAAAATAATGTATTTTTCCTATTTACACCTGTCCTTTGTTAAAAACGCGTGTTTTTTGAGTTGTGCCACTATTGCATTCCATGAGCGATATAGTCATCAAAGACGACGCAATAGCATTTTAAACAATACAATATCATTTTAAAACTACAATAGCATTTTAAGATACTATGATGAAGTTTTAAAAATGCATTTTACAATAGCATTTTTAAAACTTCAATTTCAAAAAAGGTTCCAGGAAAGACTTTCGAACTGCCACACTCCTGAACATCACGAAAATCTTTGCTCTATAAGAGGATTTTTGCCTCCAACTCGTTCACTTTCGTATTCCATGCTGATGAGGGCATAATAAGCCCGAAACTGCAGACCATGTGATCGAAATGAACGAGTTGGCGGTGTATTACATGTTCCTGCCTTAGCCCTTGCTTAGGTGCGGTTACTCACTGCTTTATATCACGAAAATCGTTTAAAATTGAGTTAGAGATTTTCGATTTCGACAAAAAACATCCAGGGGAGAAATCCGAACCCCATCCCTTTCTCTAACAGATTCAATTGCGTTTTTACGACATCAATTTTGAAAAATTTCCGGTTGAGAGTGGTAGAACCCCATTCTTCCTAAGATTATCTGAGATAATTATACCTTTCGTTTTTGGAATTTCAGCATCAAAAAATGTGTAGTGAAATGTTCCAAAATCCCCCTTTCTTCTCCTAATGTCTTCAAAGAGGTGTTTCTCGGACATCAATTTCGAAAATTTTCAGTAGGAGAGCCCCCGACTCGAGCTCTTCCTAAGATTAACCGTCATCTAAAATTTCAAAGTTATTTTTTTCTGGAGGAATTTATCCCCATTTTTTCGATTTTTAATGACGCTGTTTTCCATATCGAAACTAAAAAAAAAAAAAAAAGCTTTAGACTTTTATTCGGGGAGAAAAACAAACAAATAGAAAGAAAGAAGGGGGGGGGGTATTCTATTAAAGTTTAGTTTTTTTTTATCCAATAGCCTCTGGACATTAAAGGGTTAATGGTACTGCATGTCAGAAATTAGCCCCCTCTTAAACTAAATCCTGGGTGCGCCCCTGCTCACCACAGACTTCCCTCCCCCCACACACCCTCTTTTAAATTTTATCTCTAGTTAACATAATTAACAATGTGTTGATGTAACGTTATTGACAAGATTTGAAAATCGGTTCTATGACATTCAATAAAATTTTGGTATCATTTTGGGAAAAGTAGGAAAATGAAAAAAAAAAAAAAAGAATCTCAGAAATAAATTACATACTATTTCTAAACTAAGATTTGTAAAAGTAAGGAAAAAAACAGTTTCGTTGAAATTGGTCGTATTAAAAACAATCATCCTTAGCATTAATCGGCTCGTCCGATTAATCGGCCGATTATCAACAGTCGATTAATCGGTAATCGGTAATCGGCCAATTTGCTTATCGGTGCATCCCTAATGATAATAGGTTAGAGGAAGAGGATTCTGATTATTCTCTGAAAGACCCCCGACATTGGATACAACTGGATATGAAAAATTTTAAAATGCACCGAGAAAATGTATTGTTTGCTCAAAAGCAAAACCCGCTATCAATGCAATGAATATGATGTTGGTTTATGTGTTCAACATTGTTTTAGGAAATTTCACACAGCAGATAAGTTGTAACATCTGTTTCATTACACTGTTATTCTAGACATTCAATTTTCAATTTGAGTTCTTTTTTTCATTTTCTTCTTTCTGTAAAAGTAAAAAGGTTTTTATCGCAAAATGCACTTCCTCCAATACACCGCATAACTATGTGCGCCTGTCTAAAAAACGGTGGCACTGGGGAGCGCATCTTGTCAGTTTTCTTTGGCAGGTAAGGGGTTAACTTTTTTTTTTCTTGAAAATTTGATATAAAATCTTGAACAACATGGATAAGGGTGGCAATTGATTTATTCGAAAAACTGAATAAGGTTCCTTCGGTTGCATACCTTGAGTCTCAGAAACATCAAAGGTAATGAAAAAGCTTATCATCTAGGTAACAAAAGTTCGGATACACCTTTTGTTGATGCTGAACCAGTAATTTGGATTTCAACAAATCTTATTTTAACCGCAGCTTTTGATATTTTTAAGAAAAAGCAACATCTTTATAGATGTTACTTGGATGGGCAACATCAGGCAAAAAAAAAAAAAAAAAAGATAAGGGTTGTCCTAGTATTAGGGCAAAGAAGTCTTAGTAGAAAAAGAATGGGAAAGCTTTTGGTCTTCTTACTGGCCATTGCACCATAAAACAGCAACTTGCTATGATGAGTGTCAGTAATGATCTAACCTGTAGGGGTTCTGTCAGCAATGATCTAACCTGTAGGGGGTCTGTCTAATGATCTAACCTTTCATTATGAGGAAATTGTTACTCACATCTTGAATGGTAGCCAAGATTTTTGTGCCAATAAGGTTTGTGCCAATCACTTTGGTCCTTATTTGTCCGAATTTTGGGAAATTTTTGGCATTTCTATTATGTAATTGCTAAATTTTGCTCAGCTACTGGTCTGTTTAAGATTTATGTTTGAGGATTAGTTCACAAGTCCTCAGGTGGAAGTGCTTAGCTTAGTTGAGACTCACTCTTTTATTTCTTTTCATTTCAAGGGCAGTAGTTTCAATATCTGTCGTAAGTCAGAAAAATGGAAGATTTGGCACTCATTTTAACGCTTTAGAAAAACCTGATTTTCCTATGACTTCCAGTTCATTGGAGAAAAAAAATTCTGAAGGAATTTTTGTGAGTATGTCTTGTTTTTTCTTTTGTAAATTTAAGGCTCTATTGCTGTAAGCATGAACTAAGTTTGCAAACATTTTTCTACAGTCCATTTTCAGCAACAGTAATCACTTATTGAAAGTTACAACTGCACCTTATTTTCAGACCCCCCCCCCCCCCCCCCAGTCTTGAACATTGAACAGTTTTCTAAATAAAAAGGCAGTAGTTTTGGACTTTGTGGTTGTGAAATGAGAATTTTTAATACGTTTGTTGGTTTTTGTATGCTTGGGATATGATAATTTTAAGAACTGCAAAATTTTGGGATTGATACTTCCTTTTTAAGTGTTTATTATATACATACTGATGAAAAATTTGCATAACTTTTTTCAGAAACAAAACAATGGTGCTTATCACTTAATACTCTACTTTAAGTACCTTGCAAACCATTGTTTTCTGAATTACGTCTAACTTTTACATACATTCTTCTCTAAGGGTTAAAATAAGGGCGCTTTGGCACAGAGAAAGCTATTGAGATTTTTAGAGGGGGGGGGAGGTTTACATGGGTATTCTTCTCTTTTTTAAGGGGGCTGGGGCTCTCAATTCTAGGGGTGCAACATTGTTTTTTGGAGGATAGACCCTCCTGGGTTAGAGCAAAATTAATTTTAGGTACTCTGCACTCTCACAATTTAAAATTATTGCCACAGGAAATGATTCATATATAGAAGTACGAAACAATATATTGAATCTGAATTTTCTGAAGAACATATGTTTATGCACTTCCTGAATATTCATCAGTTGAGAGTCTTCGTTAATTTAAACAAGAACTCCAAACTGGGTCAAAAAGTTCATCACTAAACAAAAACTATAAATATTGAGAACACTTAAAAAATTGTCCATAGCTTTTTGCATTGGCAGCTGCCTAGTATTTAGAAACTTTTCTTTCTTGGGAAAATATTCATTTCAACTCTTCCTGAATTTGAAAATGAGAGCAGTTAAACAACAATTCTTTCACAATACAATTCAATAGAGGTTTTTTAAGAAAATTTCAAATTTATTTTCACAACAGCATAATAATGAAAAAATTAGTAAACAACAGGAAGCACTAACTTTTTAGCAGCAGACAACCCAGACCATAAAAAAAAAAAACTTGACAATATTTTTTTCAAAACTAAGCAGCTGCTAAAATTTTTAAACAATTCTTCAGCTCAGCAAATGTTTTCTTTACAAAAGTACTTAAATAAAAATCCAAATATGAAATACATACCATAGGAGAAAATTTTAAAAACATAAAGAAGCTATCCATAAATAACAAGTCGAAATACTAGTTTATCAATGACATTTTCTCAAAAACTCTTAACTATTTTCTTTCTCGTTTAAAGTCATGAAATATCATTGAAAATTAACATGAAAAGTAAAAGAGACATGACAAATAAAAACACATAACATACCTGTAACTCTTTAAAAAACTTATTGAATTCCAGATCATCAAATGTGAGCGCCATTAATTTTATTTCGCAAAAAGGCAGTTCATTTAAAAAGATATTTCTTCACAAATATAATTTCTTGACATTGAATGTTGCACTTCAAACATCATAATGTCGAAAGATCTTACACATGACATTTTTTTTTTCATTTTGTTTTGGTTTTTTCTTGCTTTCTGTTTTTTTTTAATTTGCATCAAGACAGGAGAGACCTCAGAGGCTGGAGAAGCAAATGCCTTGCATGTCATGTTCCCTAGTAGCAAAACGTGAAACTAATTAAACACTGTTTCAACCACGCATAAAATATAGCAAATATTATTAGAGCTCGATGATATTAACAAATAGAAAAAAAACGTGATCATTTTCAGCTTAGGGGGGAATTCAAGTGAAACACGGACGATCGCAACTCACCATTGCAATCGCAAATTCCCAAATTTGGATGCAAGTGAAACTGTTTACAATCGCTACGAGATGCTATTTGCAATGGTGTTTCACTTGAATTCGGCCCTTAGTATGCCATTTCAAGTTTTCCAAACGTAAAAACCGTTTTTAACCAGTGGTATATGTGTGCTTCTATTTTTATACATTTGACATTACGCACACACTGCTTAGGGTAGCGTCCAGCGTCCATCCCTGTCAGAGTGGATGACTGGCTGAGTGATCAGAAAAGGGAGTTAAGAACTTTTGATTGGATAACGAGGCATTAAAAATGTAAATTATAAAGGAGAAAAAAAAAAGCATCCATCACATAACATGTAGAATCCGGTCCGTTTAACTTTCGTCTGCGGGGATTTTGATCCAGTATTCAGTGTCCCTAGTAGCACAAAAACATAGTTCTACGCTGTGCCTACGTAGTTCGACGTTTTGAATCCCGAATTATAACGGATATGGGTCCTAAAACATAGAACTATGTCAAAATATATTTTGTTTCCGATTTTTTTTTAAATTTCATTTTTTTTTCTTTTTCAATTGTTTAAATAAGTTATTCATCAGAAAAAATGATTACTGAGCAAAATTTTTCTCGAAATACAATTCAAAAGGAAAATAGCAAAAAATGGAAAATATCGTAAAACATTTTAAAATGTTTTGGAAACAATATTCAAAACCCACATATTTCGACGTCAATCTGTATAAATTTTTATTCCTCGTGCTCTCATCTCGAGGAATTTCGGAGAGACGCTACGCGTGGCAACACTTCGCCATTATTTACAATTTGTCGGTATGGCCCTTGGGTACGGCGTAGCAGATTGAGTTTTGATGGAATTCGAATTAAAGATAAGTATACTTAAAAATGCATTGATTTTTTTTTTGAATTTTCTCTTGTTATTACTTCAGTATTCTGTGTGAAAGAATAGTTTTTACCTTGTCATCCCTTATATTCATAATAAAGCGTTGTAATTATTTTACGATGTAGTACCCAAATGTTTTATTTGATATGATTGAGCTAATGATAGTTTTGAGACATTTTCTGAAGCAGTTATTGTATTTAAACATCAGCCGATTCCACTTATTATCGCACTTACAGTGATTAAATCAGCAAAACTCGTTTGCTGAATGTAATGGATTGTCTTGGAAGTCGTTACTTTTAACCCTTAAATACGATCGGCTAATTGATTTTTGATCTCATTCAGTTCAGTTTTCTTCCATTATCACCCCCCCCTGAAGTTTAGCTTCAAATTATTAAAATTTAAAATTTTGTTCAAGCTCCATATGTAGCTTTTAATTGAACCTGTGCATTTGCAGTCAGAAAAATTCAAGTGATTGTTTGCATGTGTCTCATAGCAATGAATAATTTGCTTAGAATAAAAATGAACTGAATGCTGAAGCTAGTTGTCATAGTTATGTATAAATGATAGTAAAGAATCAACAATGTCATACTGCAAAATATTAATAAACATCTAAACAGTGGTTAGGAATTTCGAGAAACAAGTCACACAAACAAGTAAAGAAAAAACACATAATATGTTTGCAAAACAAATAGAGCCGATGTTTATGTCAAGAGATTGGGGAAGAAAAGAAACAACTGGCATCTTTCTGTTTACAGATACTGTGGACCCCGTTTAAACGAATACTGTCGGTTTCAAGAAATATTATTCGATTAAGCGAGGTATTTGTTAAAGCAGGGACCTGTAACATTTCGTCTATAGCACGGTTCCAGAATGTGTTATTCGTATAAGCGGGGTATTCGTTTATCCGTTACCCGATTAAGCGGGGACGACAGTATTGGTAGGAGAATTACGTCTGCAAAATCTTATCTTTGTTGTTTAGGAAGAAACCAAATTCATGGAGGAAACAATGCATTATGATGCTGTAAAAATTTCTTTCTTTTTGCTAAAAAATCCTAAATATTGTACTTGAATATGCAAACTCTGTCACAAAACATTTCAGATAGCTTCAGCAGCAAACGAAATTTTTGCTTCAAGTATAATTTACATGTATTCTTAAAATTTGAATTCTGGGCATTAAAAAACGTTTTAGTCATTTTAGATTTAGAATTTTAAAGATTTTTGTTCCTTATTTTACACGGTTGCATTATTACTAACATTATGACTTTTCAGAAAGTAAATTTTCTTCATGTCAGCAATTAAATCAGCAATAAAATGCTTTCTGCTTTTTCAAATCAAGCACTGTTGTGCAATATACTTAAAATGAAAAACAAAGTAATGTTTGTAAAAACAAACTTTTAATTAATTTTTTATATTGTCAGAGTTAAGAGTCTAAATTTTTGATACTGTAAATGAAAAACATGTTTTTCTGTAATCAACGTAAGTATAATTAAAACCAAAGATTTCATAAAAATTTATTACTCAATGATGAGCAATTGTTTTTACAATATTACCAACTCTTACAATCTGTGCTTTGTCATCGCTTTTTCCCTATAAAATATCGATATAGATACTAAGCTATTTTGACTCCTTAAATCTGTCTACAGTTCTTATGCCATGGAATTCACTATTAACCGCTTTCCTTTTGTCTATTTTTTAAAAAAAATTGTTTCTAGAGTTCTGCAAGGCGAATTTCTGAAGCATACAGGGCCGAAAAATCTTTACAATTTTACATGCCCTGCCGGACATGTGTCTAAACAGTACATAGTCCAAATAAAATTTTTACATGCCAAGCTTTTTTTATTCTGTATTAAAAAAAAATTTAATTTGTCATTTAACGTTAATCAGAAAAAATAAATAAATTATCAACTTTATATCTGAATCAAGAATCATCTTAGTATAAATCATTAAAAAAAATACATTAAAAAGTTGTTTATATAATGTTGTTAAAATTTGTAAAATTTAAAGTACATTACCAATATTATTGTGGACATGCATGTCCCCTCAGCATGTTTCATTACTTTGGTGTAAACAGCCAGTGTGTGATTTCTGCCAAAGACTCAAAACTTTGTCCACTGACTACACCGGCGATTTGTAATGTTATTATTTCTGTCATTCCATGGGATAATTTTTCAATAAAACACAAAATGAAGTTTTAGAAAGAAGTATTTGATTGAAAAATTGTATGCCCGCCCAGGCATGTGAGGTAAAGATTCACCCAATCTGAATTTTTACATTCCCCAGCTTATCGGACAATATAATTTTCAAGCACTGCAAGCATAATAAATTTTCTTTGAAGAACGGATGAGATATTGTGAAATCATATGCAATAAGTAAACTATTTATTCACTTATTTAATTTTCCAACAGGGGGACTTCCAACTTGGGAAAGCTTTGTCTAAATTTTGGGAAATCAAATTTCTAGAAAATATCCCAGCGTACAACTAAAAATTTCGTATTGATACCTTGCTCAAGTTGAGTAGTATGTTATTTATGTTTTTGATTAAAGTACCTTTCTTTTTTCCAGTTTTTATGAATCAAAGAGGAATATCCGCAAATTTTTCATGCAACACTAATTTAGCTGTCTTCAATCTTATCACAGGTAAGTGATTTTATGTTTCGAAATGTGAATATTAGCTACTTTTGTTTATCAGGACACCACTCAGTGATAGCTCACAAACAAGTTTCTGAAACATGATGAAACCTAAATAACATGACTACATGGGTTCGACCAAGTCGTCGGCCTAAATCGCTACGAGTAGCAAAACTGCTGCAGTTTGCTTTATTTTTGTGTAGTTTCTAGTGAAGTGCACTAGTTTTTAGAAAAAGAATTGAGTGAGCAGCACGATATACAAAAACTAGTAGTTTGAAACCATTAGTGAAGACTACTCTTAACATCAGTAGTGGTGAGGGGGGGGGGGGACTGCCCCCACCCCCTTTTGCCATCAAGGATCACTTAAGCGTTTTTAAGATTTTGATTTCGACAAATTTCAAGAGAGATCAGCCAAATTTAGCTCAAAGTTTAAATTTTAAGGCTTCAATTTCAAAAAAAAATTCTTGAATACACCTTCCTTCCGCTGTTTTCTAAGATACTTTTAACTTATGTTATTAAGATTCTAGTTTATGAATCTGTATCTTTTCTGGGGAGAAAACCCCTTTAGCTTTACATCAATAAAGACAGCACAAAATTGCGTTTTTAAAACTTAAATTTAAAAAAATCTGGGGTAGTCCCTTAAATCGCTCTCTAAAATCACTAAAGCAAGTCAAGTTGAGTTTTAAGAATTCATCAGCGAAAAAAATGTGTGGGGAGAACATCCAAACTCCCATCATCCTTTAAGTCTCTCAAAATTAGCTTGAAATAACTTCTTTAATACTTTAATTTCACAAATCTTCATGAAAGACCCCAAAATTTGCTAAAAATATCAAAATTTGTATTTTCAAAATACCAGTTTCAAAGTTTTTAACGGGAAGAACCATGTCTTACCCTTTTCTTTGCATCATCAAGCACTGCCCAAAGTTCTTTTTTTTTTTTTTAAAAGATTTCAGCTTCGAAGAATTCCTGGGAGAGAGTCCATGGATGGAGTTCTCTAACCTTTTCCCAATTTCCCAATCGCTGCCATAATTATATTATCAGGTGCAGATCCAGAGGAAAGGAGTCACGGAGGGTCATGATCCCTTTCTTAAACAACCAAATATAGCCTAAAACTGCAGTTTTGAACCATCTATTAAAAAAAAAAGCCATATACCCCCTCTTCCCACATACACCGTTTTAGCACAAAATTGAACCTTGACCCCTCTCTTTCCAAAAATGACCCCCTTTTAAACTAGAAACTGAATCCGTCCTTTTGTAACTGCATTTTTAAAGCTACAATTCCAAAGCATTTATGGGAGAGAACCTCCGAAGGTGCTCTCTTCCTTATGTCATCAAAAGGTATCCAAAGATCAAGGGTACAGCTTCGAAAAAAAATTTTGGCCCCTCACTTTTAATCCCCACTTGCCGCCACTGCTTAACATTAGTTTAATAACAATAATTTAAAAAAAAACAAGGTTTTTCACAAATTTCATTGAGTTACGAATTTTGTCAGCTGATGCAATGATAAAAAATAAGGCTCCTAAAAGTGGTAAAAAGCTGATCTTACCTATTAGACACTTTGTTGCACTTTATTCTATAAATTTTGGCAATTTTTAAATTAACCAGTTCATTAAATGTCATAATACATAAGTTTATAATTTTGAAAAATGTATTAGATTATAATTTATTAACAAACAAACTTGTGTTTGGAATGCAGAAAGTTTTGACATGTAAATCCGTGATTTAAAAGGTTGCCAGCCTAACTTAACAAAAAAGCTTACATTTTTGACAGTGAATTGCAACTTCGGGATTCAGATAGGGAGCATGTTTGACTTATTTCCTCTGTGCGTTTTTTTTTTTTACAAATGCAAGATATTATTTACAATAGTCATTAAATTTACCTTCCTAGCCTCGTGTTACTAAATAAGGACAGTTTATTTTTAATTAATTTTATTATTATTATTACATTTAGTTATTTAAGAATATTTTTACCATTATGAAAACAACCTTTTCTTTTTAATCCAATAACAATGTAATAATTCAAATTATGTTCAACCGTTATTTGACTATGTTAAGTACAATTTTACTAATTTAACTGTAAGAAATTTCCGAAAAATGTTGCACAAAAGTGTAACATTTTTGTGGGTTTATTAGTTTGTGATTAAAGTTTCATTTTTATGATTCTACTACATGATTAATTGAAAAAAATTCCTTTAATGAATAACAGTGTGTAAAAAATCATGATTAAAAAAAATAATAAATCAAATTTATTTGATTCAAAGCATTTTTTGTATTAATTTGGATTAAATAAACTAAAATAAATAAATGACTAAAACTTTTGGTATGAATTACTTTGCAGTTATAAATATAATTAACTTGATGCTTAAAATAATTCACAACTATTATAATTTGAGTGTAACTTTGCCAAAAAGCATTTAATACATGATGCAAAATCAATTTAATACACATGCATATGATGCACAAATTTAAAACAGATGGCATAGAAGTGCATTATAAATGCATAAAAACAGGAAAACAAATAAGCTGGTCATTGGTATTTCTATAGGCTGACTTCTTTTGCATTGAAAATTGTTTTTTTTTTTTTTTTTCCAATTCTGAAACAACTTTTCTACAGTTTTTCTTTATAAATAAAGAGGGAATTTTAAAATCAGACAGCTACCCATTTTTATTTGCCTGCTTTAGTTATTTTTTTCTGAGTACGCTTTAATTTTTTTTGCAATAATTCATAATTGAAACAATATTAATTTTAAATTTCCTTTTTCAAATTTGTTACAAAAATGTTCCCATTATAGCAAAACAGGCCGATTTTAGAACTTTTCTGCACACTTATTATTATTATTTTAGCTTAGTACTTTAAAATTTCCTTTATTTTTTCATTGAAGAAAAGCCCTGAATACAGTGCATACTAGTGTAAATTTAAAATTTTCTTCGAATAAAATTTTTTAATCTGGGTGAGTAGAGAGAATTTGAATAGATTTGACTTTTAATGGACATTTTCATTTTTCTCTTGTAGTTTAATTTTCCAAATATATAAATTTGGAGTTAAAATATCTTCTTTTAAAGATAAAAATATTCAGATTTTAGAAAATCCTTTAAAAATATAAGACAAGTTGAACAAGCTCATGGGAGCAATCTTTTGAATATCGTATTCCCTGGGGTAAGCGCAGAGGTGCTTACTGCTTATAAGTTAAAGAATTTATAAATTGTGGATTTAGTGCATATGTGGTACCCCTTCCTCTCTTCAAGTCTTACCACCTTTTTAACAAAATAAACTTCTATTAAGGAAAGAAGAGTAAAATAACGAACGTCTTTCAAAAATGATCGGAAATATGTCTCTCTTCCAAAATTATCAACAAAATGAATTCAAATTGAAATAGTTTAATTTTTATGATCCCTAAGTCCCCTCTGATAGTTTTATTTGTATTTTTTTCAGCTTAAGGGATTTAGGAAATAAATTTTCAATTTTCAGATTCACTAAATTCTTAAAAACATTTTTGTTTCAGAGCAATCATATGTAAAAACATAATACAGTATAAAATGCTCCCTTGAACTATTTTATGGCTCATTTTACCCTTCACCAGGGCTGTGGAATCAAAGGCAAATTGATTTTGGACAAAGGAGTTCATCTTTCAATTAAATGCTTTAAAATTTCAGGAGTCTACCATTGTCCCTTCAAGTCCACAACTCTGCCAGGGCTCCGGAGTTTGAGTTAAAGCAGTGGTGTAGCTGGGGGAGGGGGGGGGGCTCTCTTGATTTTTTTTTATTTTCCTTTAGTGTCCTCCTACTTTATAAAATTTTAACACAAGTTTTCACCCACTTTTTTTTTGCTCATGCTTCTGTAAGCGTCCCTCCGCTTTTTTCTGGAACTACACAGTGAAATTGAATGTTTTGAACTTCCAGGAGCAAGAGTCTTATCTTCCCTCCAACTTCACATATTATGAACCTTGAAAATAAAACCTTGTTTTCATATAGCATTATGTGCTGTCGTCCCCGCTTAATCAAGCAACGGATAAACGAATACCCCGCTTATACGAATAAAATATCTCGGAGTCGATGCCATAGACGTAATATTAAAGATCCCCGTTTAATCAAATAATATTTCTTGGAACCGACAGTATTCGTTTAAGTGGGGCCGACAGTATTTGTAAATTAATGGATTGCAACCATATCACATAATGAAGAAAACCACATACCAATGTGCCTGGCACTTTAATCTCTATATATGTAAAATGTGCTGATTTGATCTACTTCTATGCAATTCGAAAGGTTTTTCTCCCCTAATTAGTGCTTTTGTTGTATATTTTTAGCTATCGCCTCCATTAGATACGAGAACATGTCGAAGGAGGATTTGGCTGACAGATTGGGGCTGTCTTAGCTTCAGCTAAGAGCACTATGATATTGCTTGTCATGATAAATATATGTTTGATAAAACATGTTATCATTGTTTTCATGCTATTTTTCTCTCATTATTTAACTTTTGAAAATTCGCTTTTTTTTCTACATTTTCAGAGGTAAACTGCACGAAAGAAAAATATTCCCTGCAGCTTAAAATTGAATATCTTTTGAAATTTAGGAATTACCCCGTATTGTTAAGTGAAACATTTTAATAAGATGAGATGAATATAAAATGATGAGAGGTTTGTAACTATAAGGCTGTTTGAGCTCATTTGAATAGTTAAAGTTATTATTCAACTGAGTACCTAGAATGATAAGAGAATATGAAAAATACATAGAATAGTTAGCATACAAATTGAAAAAAGGAAAAAAAAAAAAAAAAGTACTGAGCATTTTTTGAATACTTGCCAGTTTTTAAAAAGTAGTGTATGAATTCCTGTCCTCTTCATTCACTTATTTTGTGCAGAAATGTTACAAATTATACTTTGGTCTTGTATGTATGTAGATATTTGATTGTTTTTTAAATAAATATTTTAAAAAAATCTTGTTCCTGTTTTTATTGCAGCACAATTTTACATTTTGTGAATAATAATTTTTACCAATACATAAAATGTAATGATAGAAGATAAGATCGGAAGAAATCATTTACACGCTATTGAGTTACAGTAGCAAATAACCTAAATCCTTTAATTTTCATCTTTTCATGAATCGGTATTATATTTTAGGTCGACTAAATTAACTTGTAACTTCGTATAGCTAAAATTGAATTGTATTTGTAATTTTGAATTGTATGTACATTCCAAATGTTGCATGAGAAATTAATCTCGTATATAAAAATCTAGTACTATATTGGTTTTGAAACTTATTCTGTGTCAATCGGGTTTCAAGACCGACATTCATGAATATATTGAAGGTGGCAAGTTTTTACGTAGTTCGACGTCGGTCAAAAAATATAGTTCTATATCGTTCTTGAAAATTTTTCTGTGTCAATCGGGATTCAAGACCGATATTCCTGAATATAGCAGAAGGTGGCAAGTTTTTACGTATTTCGAAGTCGGACAAAAAATATAGTTCTATATCGTTTTTTGAAAAGTTTTCTGGTACATCGGGATTCAAGACGATATTCCTGAATATATCGAAGGATGGCGGAAGGTGATTTTACGTAGTTCGACGTCGGTCAAAATATAGTTCTATATTGGTTTTGAAAATTTTTCTATGTCGATCGGTTTTCCGGACCGTTATTTTAGAATGTTCAAGACCGTTATTCTAGAATGTTCAAGACCGATATTCCTGAATATGTCGAAGGTGGCAAGTTTTTACGTAGTTCGACGTCGGTCAAAATATAGTTCTATATTGGTTTTGAAAATTTTTCTATGTCGATCGGTTTTCTGTGCTACTAGGGGTTAGTAGTGTTAAAAAATATTAGTGTTTTTTCAATAATAATTGATATTTATATACATAATGAACATGCATATTGTCTTTATCGGCTTAAGATTGCTTGAAAATTCTGAGAAAAGGGATGGAAAGAGAACAGAATGTGACTTTTCATCTATTTTCTTATCAGGAGCTTTAAATCAGAAAAATAATAGCTTATTAAGAGAATATTTCGCACCAAAGTCATTCATCATTCTATATTATATTATTCCAAAGAAAAAATTTTCAAAACCCTTAATTTTTTTAATGGAAATAAGAGTTTTTGGGCTGAAAAGATACAATTGTTAACTGACGCCAAAGAACTGGATTTTCGTTTGCTACACTACCCTCAGTAGGAAGAGGGTCGAGTATGACATTGACAACTCAATAATAGCTCAATGGGTGTAAATAAAGTGAATTCTGGGAGACATGGAAGAGGAGCCAGAATAGTAGGCCCCCGCCATCGACCAGGAAGAGCGCCCGTTCAAAGAGACCTGTGGATTTCAAAAAAAAAAAAAAAAAAGGATGCCATTCAATGCTCAAAAAAACATTGAGCAATCGGACCATTCCACCCCAAGTAGCACACTTCGTTTTTTAAAGGTTGTGAAATGGTTATTAACGTTGTAACAACCGCTTAAAAACGTTTTTAAAACGTTTAAAGGTTATTTGTGCTACCTGGGACAAAAACACCGCCATTTTGTTTCGCATCGCACGTAACGCTCATATAATTCATTATATAGTAGTTATTATAAAAGGTAATTCACAAAGCTTTTGGCCATAGAAACCCCACACGGTTTTATGATTTCGCCCCCCCCCCCCTTCAACAAAATTTCTTTCATTCCGGAATTTCTTTTTAAAAAAAAGAAAGAAAGAAAACGAACTAATCGGGACGCATTGTGAGCAGTGATGGGAGAACATTCTCTCATTAAAACCTATGTTACGTTTTAGTCCTTTAAATATGCTCGTTCACTTATACGTCTCTCTCCCTTATACGCCTTTTTCTTTGGTTCCTCGGGCTGACGCATAAGTGAGAGTTCACTGTAAGTAACAATCGAAATAATATATTGGGTCCGAAATAATATATTTGGTCCCTTCCTGAAATGAGCAAATCGGTTGTGGCACACATGTCACAGGTTTCAATGAAAAATTTTATTCAAGTAAATCATGCATCTCTATGAGAAAATGCAAAGTATGAAAGTGTAAAAACTATTTGTTGCTGTGCTATTGACATCACAAATTAAGGCTAAGGCTAAGTCTACATTTTCCGAGTTCATGACAGCCAGTTTGGCTCAATTACTTCGAAAGTTATAGACATACATTTAAAAAATAAATATTTTCTCATTCTCTGGAAAAACCTCTAGTAGGAAAAGTCAAATTTATTTGAAGCTTTAATTAAGTCTGAGATATTAATAAATTGAAATTTTGTCAATTTACCTCAGATTTCAAACCACTCTGCTAGCTCTTTTAATGAAAAAATAAGAGAAAAAAGAACAATACAGAGTGTAAAACTAACAATTAATAATTACCTGGTCTAAGTTAGTAATTGGTGTCTAATTCGTTAATGATGAAATCGTACTTAAAAAATTGAAATTTATCGAAATTTTCATTTTTCCCACTTTTTCAGATTCTATTTTGAACAAAAGGGAATGCCCCTAATTCGCTCATTTCTTACGTGGCATGTTAAAGTGTCTTTTATATAAAATCAACTTTTAATTAGTGCCTTTCAGCATATTTTTGTTACAGTGCACTCTCACTTATACGCTGCCTAATTTATGAGCCTTTTTCACTTATACGACGATTTGGAATGGTACCAGCACATTCCATAGCAAAATAATGATAGTATTATTCGTTTATGCGTCGCTCTAAAGATGAATATTTCACTTATGCGCCGAATTTTCCCTAAAATGTAAAGAAAATCAATTTATTATTTATTTTCTATAAAAAATAAGCACTTTTCTTCACTTTCCTCTTTAATCTTTTTCCTTTATATTGATCACGAAAAGCATTTCCCCCGCATGAATTAGAGTTCAGAGAGGGACAATCATCTATTATGCATCGTTTTAATGGAACAGCTTGTAATTAGGTATGCTACAATTTTCGTTTTCTCTTTATCATTGTAGTTACGTTACAGTAATTACCAAACCGTAGTTAATTTGTCCCTTTTCTACAGAAACATTCTTATTCATTCTCTCATTAGAACCTATGTTGCGTTTTAGTCCTTTAAATAGGCTTGTTCAGTTATACGTCTCTCTCACTTATGCGCCTTTTTCTGTTGGTCCCTTGGGCCGGCGCATAAGTGAGAGCTCACTGTATTAGATTAACTTGAATTCAGGTAAAATTTCATCAATGTAACCATTTATTGTTTAGCAAGACTTAATCATTTCTTTCGTGTTTCCTTTCTCAAAAGTGTGTTTGTGAAGTATTTGTTGAAGCGTTTCCATAATTACTGCGAAGTATATAGTATTCCAGTATGAATAATTTCCTGTATGAATATTCAATTGTGCAAGTAAAAGATGCTTTTTCTAACAATCTCCACGAGGGTTGCCAGATTTAAGAACTGTAAATACGGGACAGAATTTTGGGTAGGGGAGGGGGGGGATTGAGAGATGAAGTCTAAAGGTTGATTTTTTACAATCTTGACTGTAATATCAAACGTTTCTCCTAAATATACACGAAGAAAAAAATACACATTGAGCATATGAATAAAACTATTTTTTTTTTTACCATTGCATATTTGTTTTTCATCGTGAATATTAGTGGGAAAATGTCACACTAAAGATTGGGAAATTTTGTATTTTCCTGTTACACTTATATTTCTTTCATAAGGAAAAATTTGAGAAGGGCATAATAAATAATAAGGCATAATAAAATCATTACGACTTTTAAAATGACCGTTTGTTGAAGTGATTGCCACAGTGATTTCTGCTCTAACTGAACAGAACACTAACATTACCTATCAGAACAGAAAAAATATTACGATTCAATCAATATTCTTATCACTCTATTTCACTTTTTTTAATTTTATTTTTTGAGAAAATAATGTTGCTCCTATATGTTGCTAATAGGCAGAATACGGCACTTCAGCTGTCCCGTATCAATGTTCCCCAGGACGTTGGACAATGTTTCAAAAAACGGGACAGTCCGTTGAAATCCAGGACGTCTGGCAACCCTGATCTCCAGCCGTGATGTGGGGAAAAAACAACCAGCTACTTTGTGATGAACAACCAGCTACTTGAGATAAAACCTATCATTTCAGTAGGACTGAAATAACATATTTAGTTTAAAGAGGAAGTCAGAGAACTATCTCTTCTTATTCAATGGCGTTGAGATTAGGCAAAAAATTTGAGGAAATTTGTTTCAACTGCGAATAAGTATATCTGATGAAATACATCCATTGATTTCGACTATAATGCTGTGATGAACTTTAAAACGCAAAAACATTCCTCTGCTGCGAAACCTTTGCACTTTAGCAATGGCTCTTTTGTGTAGAATAAAAATTGCAAGATAGCCTACACTGTTAAAACTACGGGTGCCAATAAGAAAGCTGGGGTGAAAGCAAGGTGCCATGGGGTACCATAGCGAATTTGAAATGCTCTTTCCATACCAAAAGGCCTCTCAGAGGGTGCTTAATGCTTACTCTGTAGCGCCATCGGTACCCTTTAGGCTTGTGCATGCTCAGTGAAAGACACCCCTGATAGCATGCGTCTGCGCATTGCGACTCCACGCTCTCATCATCATCATCAACCATTTGAATGGCGGACATCTTGTTTCGTGAGAAAATGCCTTAAATTACAAGTTTCGATCATTTTCAAATCGGTATTTAAGGTGAAAATGTACCAAGACTTCGTGAATAAAAACAATAAATAAAAGTAAACACAATTGAAAAACAAAAACGCACACAGCACAGGGGGGATCTGCAATAGTGAACAGTGAGGGTGCCATTATGCTCTCCTATGCGGTTCCATATTTCACCCGCGCTGCTTGTTGAATTGAGGGTGCCAGTTTTTCACCCAAGCCAAGGGTGAAATCTCGGCTCCCTACTGGGTGCCGCTGGTGCTACAAGCGTTTCAACCCGGAAAGGTGCCAATCGCAACGAGTAGTTTTAACAGTGTACTTTCTTGCCACAAAAATTTTATTTTTAATTTAAATCAGATGGCATTTTTTCTTACTCTCCATGGCAAAAGTTCATACTGTGATATTGATGAGACCATCAAACAAACTTTAAGCAAAAAAGAACAAGTTTGGAAATATTAACAGAGATTTAAAAAAACTTTTTAAACAGAATGAAAATTGAAACAAAAAAAAAAAAAAACACTTTATTTCATCCTTTTATTGATGTTATTATTATTTATATTTCTTGAGATCTAACTTTTATCAGCAAGATTCCCCCCCCCTTAAATTCCACATTATGCATTTTTAGAAATTAAAATTAATGCTGAATTACACTTGCTTTTGCTCCATTTTGTCGTTTATCTGGTTTTTTGAAGTTCTAGAGTTTCACGTGAAGTACCAAAAAGGCACTATCAAGCTTCTCTTTAAGCTGATAGTAGACATAATGACCTATATCTTTGTAAAATTGGAGCACTTTCCAAAGTTTCCTTCCTATAAATTTTTGTGCCTACCTGAAGGCGAAAATCGTCGTTATATGAAATATCCTAAAGTTAAAAAAATATTTTAAAGACAAAGGAAATAAAATACACCTTTAAAATTAAGGTATTGTTTTTATGAAAATTAGCACATTGTTGGGAATTAATTTAAAATATGTAACTGAACTCCATTTTGCGTGAGGAAAAAAATAAAACCTTCAATTTTGTTGAAAATGAAATATTTTTGGTTTTTATACAGATCAGTTAACAGTTTACTACTTGACTTCAAAAAAGTTACTACGAACCGATAAATTGCTCTACTCCAAAGATTACAAATATGTGTAACTTTTATTTTTACATCAACTTGTTAATAAAATACAAGGGTTCAAAAGTGCAACATTTAGCATTTGTGTGAATGGTGTTCAAGTCGACCAATTTTGAATTGCATGCAACTCCTAAAATAGAAAATTTTAAGTCAAAGCTTTTTAGATATTTTTATATATGCACAAAATTAACCTGTGTACCAAATTTCAGAAAGATCTATTACCATGCGGCCACTACTTTTTTCTATTTTTGGCTCATTTCACATAAAATGACAATATTCAGATTTTTTTTGACGCAAAAATCATTTTCCCTCTCTTTTCATTGTTGATATCAGGCACGGATTCAGAGGGGTCATGGGGGGTGGGGAGGGTATCTGTTTTCGCACGAAAATTGCACTCTGATCCCTTTCTTTGCGAAAATGACTCCCTTCCAAGCAAGAAGCTGGATCCGCCCGCACAAAAGCAGTATTATTCCCCCGCCACTCGATGGCGATAAATTTTAATGTATGGTAACCCTGATACAATGATGACGTCATGATTTGGGACGAGCTATCTAAAATGGAAACACTGCATCTATATCATTTTAACTTGCAACTTGTTCATGTTGTGGTATGAGAAAATCGTGTTTCTTCAACTTTTTTTCTGCTTCACATCTAAAAAAAAATACATGGTTCAATTTTTTTTATTTACAAGTACAGTCAATGTTCGATATAACGACCATCTCATTCCCGCAGAAAATGGTCTTTATAACGAGTGGTCACTGTAAAAGGTAGAATGTTTAAAAAGATACACATCCGTCATGCATGTTCAGTATTTTCATTTAAATTGTCGATTTTTAAAAGATTTCAACTAAGAGCTCAAATTATAACTTTTCATTGGAATTAAAAAATATGTCAGTACAAAGTACAAAAGACTTTAAATAAGAAAATATGAAAGAAAATTATTTCATAGTTACAAATGATTTCTTTTCTAAAAAAAAAAAATCAGAAATAGTTGTTTGCCTTTTTGTAAAACGTAATTTTCCATTTCAGTTACAAATGAAAGATAGTGTCTAGTAATATTTTACTCAGCAAAAAAATATTTTAAAATCTTAATAATAATAGAAATGTTTTTTTTTTCTTTAAACTAGAAGTTACTATCATTACAACATTCGCCACCCTCCCTCCTTCTAAAGACGATAACATTTTCTTTCCTCCCCTGTCCAAGTTGCACTGAACACTGGACTCTCTGTACTTAGTTCATAAAAAGAGTAATCGAGATCATTTCAAGTAAAAAGTTTAGAAACGTGCTCTATTTGGAAAAATGCCGGAAATAGTGTCTGCTAAATTTGATCGCTATATTGGATTTTAGGCGATACAGAAAGGTCGCTTAACAGAAAGCAAATTAACATCATAGAGTACACAAGAAGAGTTGGGGCTTTTCCTATTATACAGTTATACAGTCAAACCTGTCTATCTCGAATTTCACGGGACAGAAGAAAAATTCGAGATACGGAGGTTTCAAGATCCAAAGGTTGTGATAAAATTTACAAAAATAAGCAATTGGAGCAAAGTCAAGTACTTAATAGATTGTTTTGCATTGATATTGTTAAATATTTTACTGCGCGACATGTTGTGAGTCCACGTTTTGCTAATTGTGATAACTTTTTTGGTAGGAAGTTAATGCATACCTTTAACCCTCCTTTACTACGGTAGTTTAAGATCACACATACACTACTGTTGGGTCGGATCCGACATACTCTTTTTTGAGCCTTTTTTTAACATAAAAAACTATTTATCTTTTGGAACTTGGATACTAATGTAAAGTAATGATACTGTAGGATGTTAAAATAAATTAGACAGAATTTTAAATTTGATTTGGGTCGGATACGACCTACCGTAGTAGAGGAAGCTTAAGTACGAGCATGGTCTTTGAATGATTGTGTAAAATATCGCACGCCTAGAAGAATACTGTCACAACTCAAAAGTCAAAACTCCGAATGTTCAGAGATGTACCCAGAGCCATGATTTAAAAGTCAAAAAGAAACGTTTATTTTAAAAGCATTATGAAAGCAAATGAGCCGAAATGATCTAACCTAATGTATGATAGACTGCACTATTACAAATTGCTTTAATATATCAATTTCTTTTCCCCATCTTAAATTTTTCTGTTTTTGAGTTGTGACAGTATTCTTCTAGGCGTGCGATATGATTTCTGTCTCCTAGTTATACCGTTTATAAAGGTGGCTGGAGATGAAATTCAAAACTGAGAGTCGTCGAAATTCGAGATATAGAAGTTTTCGAGTAAAAATTATTCGAGATAAACATGAGAAAAAATATTAAATATATGCTATAAAAGCAGGGAAATTGAAAAATTTCGACATAGAGAGGTTTTCGAGATAGGCAGGTTCGAGAAAAACAGGTTCGACTGTAATAGGATGGTCTTTATAATATGTGGTCATCATAACGAGCGTTGACTATATTGGCTCTAAGAAAATGTTAGTTTTTTCGAGTGTTTAGTGAATGATCGGAATTAACAAGTGTTGGAAAGTGCGCCATTTTTTTTAATGCAAGATTAGCACAAGTTTAGTGTTGTGTGCATATAAACGGTCCGATCTTAGCACCTTATTCAGCATGAGTATAGCAGTTGTTAGCAGCAATTAGCAGTTGTCGACTGTGTATGAGATTATAAACAATGAGAAGGTGAGTTCATTTTGGTTATTTTGTTTAAAAAGTTGAATCTCATAGTATCATGAACTATTGAGATTAATTTCTGGTGAAGTATTGTAAATTAAACGAAGCCCCGTACTTTTATGGTACTTATTTAGTTTTTAGTAAAATGTGAAAAAAAAAAAACTTTTTTATGTTGTTCAATTTATATTTTAAGAACGTTTTTATTTTTATAAACGTTAATTTTATGTATTGAAAAACTGAAAATAAGCCAACACTGCAGTACTTTTTAAAAATATGATGCATTATTTTATGTTAAATATTGTAGGCATTTTCTGATAGCAGATTAGTTTGTTATTTTTGCATAGTTGATATACAGGGTGTCCACTCCAATCGTGGACCAATAGCTAATTTCTAAACCGTTAGAGATAAGCATATAGTTTATTTAGGAAAAAATCTCAAAATTATGAAAGGAATTTTGGGTCTATTCAATGTTTTTCAAAAAATCAAATTTTGAAAGAGTTACGAAATTTAAATTTTTATACAGCCCCCCAGTCCTATCAATCATATTTAGTAAAACATTCTTGATACTGTAACGTTTAAAACTAAAAAAAAATCACTCTTCTACCACAAAAATTGACCGAGTTATGACGTTTTGAAAAATCAAGATTTTGAAGGATTTCGCATAGGGTCCCTTAAGTGATCTCTCGATGAAGTCATGAAACAATGCAAAATCTTGATTTTTCAAAACGTCATAACTCGGTCAATTTTTGTGGTAGAAGAGTGATTTTTTTTTAGTTTTAAACGTTACAGTATCAAGAATGTTTTACTAAATATGATTGATAGGACTGGGGGGCTGTATAAAAATTTAAATTTCGTAACTCTTTCAAAATTTGATTTTTTGAAAAACATTGAATAGACCCAAAATTCCTTTCATAATTTTGAGATTTTTTCCTAAATAACTATATGCTTATCTCTAACGGTTTAGAAATTAGCTAGGGTCACCCGGGGCAATTCTTGGTCAGCAAGTTTCTGGGGTAATTCCTGGTCACAGTCCTTTTTATGTCTTAATAATCCTTCAGCAAAATGAAAAAAATCACAGAGGTACTCTGAACTATCTTCATTGCAATTCATTACTTAATTATGAGTTGACTGTGTATTTAGTTTGAAAAAAAAAAATCTTTTTAAAATCGCTTGTTAAATTTCGTAAAACAAGATTGGCCTTAGTTTTGATACATTTGTACAAAGATCGTGATCAAACTCAAACTTCTGAATATTTTTCTTTTTCGTTTTTTTGGTTGAATTAGGTACCATGTCAGTTACTGAAAAATAGTTTTGGATTTACCATTATTGTTTTGAATAATTTGCAGGAAGGCTCCAAATAATGCCCCTGGCTACTGGGGTAATTCTTGGTCAGTGGGGTAATTCCTGGTCAGTCCTTTTTTTAATATTTATGGATTATTATTTCACCTATTATTGACATATGTTATTGATTTAAACTATATGTAACTCTGTGAGCCTTAACTGCAAAGTTAACTGTAACCGCAATGTAACATTCTTATCTGTTAATGATAAGTATACAATATACTGAATTTTTCTTTGTTAAATTTCATCCAATTATTTTATAAGTTTTAATAATTATTCTTAATTATACTAAGAAAAATGCTTAATTGTAACTGCATTGTACTATTCACTTAACTGTTCACCTTAACCTGTTCATAACAGACAGAAGCATGTGCTCAGTGTGTATGGTGCATGTGCACCATATTTTTTATGGACCTATTTATTTGGTAGGTGAAGATTCATTCACAACAGATATAAAAGCTGTAGCTATTGCATACAAAGTGTATAAAAAGTATTTTGGCTAAGTTTTATTAAGTAAAGCTATTATGTTGAAAACAATTGCATTCTTCCTTAAAAAAACTAAATACAGTGTTTAATTAGCTATATATATAAATAAATTCTTTATCTAATTAGTTTAATAACTTGTATTAATAATGTGCTTACAAAATGTATGCATTTTCATCAATCATTTGAGTGACCAATAATTTCCCCGTAAGTGGCCAGGAATTACCCCATCTCTGGGGTAATTCCTGGTCACTAATTAACGACAATTACTCAAGTTCATTATGTATTGTTGATAGCATGAATATTTTATTCGATGGACATCCCAATGTGCTTCCTCCATACCAAAATTTGTAACTCTAACTTAGATAGATTTTGTGATAATTAGATGTTAATGCTTTTTGACCAGGAATTACCCCAGGTGACCCTATTGGTCCACGATTGGAGTGGACACCCTGTATTTGCGATGGACTTTAAAAGAGACGTTTTTACTCTTCATATATCAAATTTTGAGGTTTTTTTTACTGTAACAACATCTTTTAGCGTAATAAGTTTTGAAAAGCTTTTGATTTTATTGGTTGTATATTTTTATGTACTAAGCTACCATAGAAATAAGGGATCTTTGGTACTTCTATTCTATTCTATTCTAGAAGTCAATAAACTTCGACACACATGAGGACTGCGTACTATGCGCCTTGCCTCCACAGATAGTACAATACAGATTTTATTGAAGGAAAGAATTTACAGCACAGAGAAGGAAGTTACACCCAGGGCAAAGGCGGGAATCGAACCCGCGCCTCTTGAGACTACAAACTGACGGGCAGACCCATTGCGCCGTTGAGGCCCCCTTTGGTACTTTAACCTGTTAACCGGGGAATTAGCTATTGCTCAACTCGTTTCACAATGGGGACTTTTTTTTCGCAGCGATAAGTAATATCACACCTCAAATAATAAAAGAATATCGTTTTTGACTTATGATTTTTATTTATTTTGATAAAATATTTTATATTTTTAGTCATATTTTGTAGAACATAAAAAGTACTTAAGTCATAAATTTATTACTAATAAAAATGTATAAATTCACTGAAACACTGAAATTCACAATAAGAATATTCAAATCAGAAAGTTATTACTAACATG
>JAXGGA010012792.1:0-37502 GCA_038373865.1 Uloborus plumipes | reverse complement strand
AACTTTTTGTTCTGAAAGTATTTTTTTGTGTCTAAATAAATATTTAAAAAATATATTTAGAAAACTATTTTTGAAATGTCTGCATTGCAATACATTTTAGTTTATAATGATATAAAAATGATAATAAATCAGAAATATTCTGTTTGGAAAGAAGACACATGTGGCATAATCTTCAGTAATGAAATTTAAAGATTTTTGGAGGGGAGAGAGAGAGAGCTTCTTAAAATGTTTCATATTAAAATCATCTTATTATGCTTTATATCGATTGAATATATTAAATTGAAATTTTTCCAGGCTGTTTTCAGTTTGAAATAAATATTGTGTCCCTCTTACTTCAATAACAACAATGAATGTCTGCATTCTCTTGAAATGTAGGATTTCTTACGCAATGAAAGCGACTGTAAAACATTATGTTTGCATCACTTCAAGAACAAAGAAACAATAATTTACATCAAAGAATTTTAAGCTCACATTCTTACGAAAAAACACCGATTTGCAAAGATCTGAAACTGGAGAAATATCGCTCTAAAGAATTTCTTTTCCAATATAGCTGACAGAACATATTTCTTAAGACGGTATTCTTGAAAAATCTAACCGCGTACTATTACTTTGAAAAAGAGAAGAACATTATGGAAATAAAAGCACAACAAATACACTAATATATATTTTTTTCAAGCTTAAACAAATTCCTTTATGTTTTAACATTCAAAATTCTTTTAGGAAGATAGTAGTTTTAAAGACCCGGTTACTTAACGTGTTGTAGTCACTCGTGTTAATTTTAGAAACTAAACTGAGTCTAGACTAGGTATTACCTAGATAAAATTATGAGATTTTCGCGTGCTTGGGAGGGGTTGTGTAGTAAGGAGAAGCGAAAAGTATAATATACGTTTTCTGTTTTTAGAATTTATTTTGGCATGGGAGTGAAAAATCTGTGTTTTAGGTGTATTAGTTTATATATTTTTATTCTTCAAAATCCATTAGTAACTTGCCACGCTTCAAACGGCTAATATAATTAAATATTGATTATTCTATAAAAATGAAAAAGATTTTTCCCCCGCGTGATGGGACAATTTTGTGGGTGGTGCATCAGTTCGCGTATTGTCATTTTTCAATCAAAATGCATTCATAGCTTTCTGTGTTCCAAATATAGCCAAAAATTTATTTTTATAATAATTTGATAAAGCAAATTATTTTAACAGTATTATTTTTTTAATTATTCATTTGGCTTAAAATGGGAAGGATGCATGATATAAAAATCCACTCATATTTTCTAGTCTCCCAAAATACGTTAAAATGCTACGTGTTAAAGGAAATCGTATGTGACATAATTGATCAGCACTGACATTTGTTTTGTCACATGCAATTCCTATTAGCACACTTAACCTTATTCCAATGGCTTATAAGATAGCCAAGGACACAAGTCCGATATCTGATTTTAGAGGCAGTCCTTTTTAAGTGATGGCAGCTCTAAGCGTAATATTGGGAAACAAATAGGGCCTCTCGAGTTCTCATTGTGTCATTTCTAGAAACTGAAGACCCCAAAGCCCAGTTTTGGGTTATCCTTTGTTTACTGAAAGGAGGGTCATCATTGCCTCACAGACTACTGGATCAGCACTTTAATATGAACTTAGCAAAGCAGCTTCTTTATCAGAAACTCCTCATCGTTCACATTCCTTATGTCTAACCTAGTAAAAAATTGAATGGATTTGAACTGCTTTGAAACTGAATCTGTAGCAGTATACGAGAATGAATATCTAGAAGATCCACACATGTGTAATTATTTTCCTATTTTTCTAAATTCAGATCTTAAAGAAGAGTCACTGCTGATAAGAGCTACCCAATGGGAAGTCATGGAATATTCCTAAGACCTCCCAAACAAGTTCTTTAATCAACAATTTCGTGTAAAAATTTGACAAATCTTTGGTACAACATTGGAATTAAAAAATATTTATAATAATACGTATTGCCACTTCTTATTAGATATATAGGTAAGGTAGCAATGAACGAATGCTCGTATTTTATCATTCGGTAAACTTTGATGCTTTATTCAGTAAATAGAGAATTTTCCCCTTCCCAGAAAATTTTAGTTCGTTGCCTCCTCATTGGGGACATAGTGCAAGCTTCAGAATAAAAAATATTTCTACTTTCGTCTTATATTTGTTTACTTTTGATCATTTCAGTTTTTGTCAAAAGTATACCACTACTTGTACACCCAGTTTAATCTCTAATCTTTAATATTTCATGAACATACGTTCAGCAAGTAGAAATGTTATTTTATTTTCATTTATTAAATGTATAAAAATGCATTCACTTGCAATTTGCGTTGCTGAAAAACGAAGAAAATTGCTTCAATAGTACGATTTTCCTTTTTTTTTTTTTTTTTGAATTTGTTCATCGCTCTCTGTAGGGCCTTAAAAGTTTCCTATCTTTACCGTAACATTTTATTTTTGTTTTACGTTTTCAAATTCATATACGCGGAATAGATTTTTTTTATTCATATTAACTCAGTGTTTTGAAAAACCACTTCAGAAAGTTCAGCAGTTAGCTTATTGCAACGAAAAGATTAGTTATATTTATCTTCCCTTTCGGCATTTAATCTTCATTTGCCTTTTGTCTCCTATTCCTTTATTAACTGTTTTATTGCAACATACGAGAAGGATTCCTTGAGGAATTAAGATTTTTTCAGAAAGTTATTGCTTTAAGTTAAACTTGACTAGGTGTAATAAAGTTCTTTTCAAGGTTTTCTTTTAGACACCTGCTTGAAAAAGTTTTTTTTTTCTTTTTTACAGAAAATCTCCCTTTCTTCTAAAACTGTTTGGTGTAGGAGTTTCCGCTTTTCATCTCTGCTGGAAATGATAGGATCGGCTCCATTAGTTAATATACTATACTAATATAATATACTATATAACTATATAATAATATAATATACTATAATAATATTTTCAATTATATATGGTTGTTAAATAATTTCTCGGAAACATGTCTGTCTTTAAAAAGTTGAATTTACAATAGTCAGTATGAAAAATATTTGGCTGATATGAGATTTTAATACAATGTTGTAAAATGAATCCATTTCCTTAGATTTTCAATTAATCCAAAGACTTTTTGTTGCCATGTTTTATTAAATTTATCATAATAAGTCAGTAGATACTTATGCCTCTAATCACATTATTATCTCAAAAATTTGATATATTTTATTACGCTTAATGTTAAATTAATATGATATTAATCAATGGCTCATTGCTACTAAATTATGTTTTATTCACAAATAATTCAACGTAGCATGGATATTTGTATTACAATGCATAATTTCAAAACGTATTATGAGATATTACTTATGCTTAAAGGCTTATCTCTATCAAATTTAAAGCATAAAGTATTGATTGAAAAAATAATAACAGTGAACTAAACTTTTAGAAGCTATAAAATTAAATTATTCATACATAAAAAATGTCTTCTTGAATGTGTGTACCAAAGATTGATCTGATTATTTGCTCCCAAAAAACAACATTTGTATTCTCAATTCTTACACTTCAAATATGAAGATAGGCTTACTATTTTTATACTCACTGTAAAATAGTATATCCCGAAAACACCCGCGTGTTTCTTCTTTTTTTTCTTTTTTTTTTTTTTTTGTTGCAATAACGTAAATAACCTAGAAAACTAAAATGGTACCATTTAAAATACTGTAATACGTAATGATTAGAAAATAAAAAACTTTTAAGTGCAACAATGTAAAATATCACGTTTGGTAGAACGTAATAAGAATTATTTCTTTTATGCATTTAGTTTAAACGAAGTCAGTATGAAATTTCAGTTTTTCTCAATCCACACCTCTCACTTCAGATCACGTAGACACCCATCGAACAAAAATCTTGATAAACGACTTGGTTCACGTTTCCTATTCATGCTTTCCATAATATTCAACACAATAACCCTTGAAACGATACGAGACTAGAAATAGTTCTCAAACAAACTAATATTTCCTATAATAATGTACATGAATTGTGACATTCATATGTAGGCAAACACCTGACGGGAAAATTGACTAAACACTTGAAATATTCAATACATAAAAAATAAAATGAGACAGATAAAATTCAACAGCTTTGTTATTTGATACAAATAATATCAATTGTTACTTTTTATTTAAACCGGGATAATTTAACAAATAGTTCGTAATACTTTCAATTGGTTAAATTTGATTCCATAATAGCTTGGTAAAACGCGGTATCAAAGAGCAAAAAACACAGTTGTTGTTCTGGACCGTCGGTTCGGGATTATGAACTATTACTTTTTATGCACGGATGAAGAGGCTTGTATTTGATAGTCTCTGATAGATATTTATGCAGCCAAAACTCAGTGATACCTAAGTTACTTCTATTGAAGTTGGTAAAATGCATTAAGGAACTCAATTGGTACTTGAATCCAATTTTTCAACATTGAATCTTTTTTGCAAAAATTGGAAAGTTGGATATTGGGTACTTATTTTAAACCTTAATATTGATGAAATTAATGTTGAAAATATTTTGGGGCCTAATTGCGTCTAAATATGTTGAAATATAATTATAAAAGTAAATAAAATATGCCAAATTCATTTTTACATCTGCAATAGTCTCTAAATCTCCTGCACTAGTCTCTATATCGTACCACGAACTATAAAAACTTCAGCTCTCATGAAATCTATCCCTAGTAGCATTATCTTATCGGCCGATGATCGGCCATTCATCGAAACCCGATGAAATTATCATCGGTCGATGATCGAATTCGATGAGTTCTCATCGGGAATTGCTCCTATATGTGTCATCGGCCAAACAGAATCCGAGCAGCAAAATCCGATGAGTTTTGGTTGAAATACGATGAGATTTGGAGCAATTTACGAGCAGTGCAGTGCCGTGCCGATGAATTTAGAAGGACAAGTTGATCGGAAGGATATCGCTTTCCGATGAAAAGTAGATCATCGAAAACCGTGCTCGGATACTGATCGGAACGATGTCATCGTGCGTTACGGGAGCAGTTTACGAAGAGTTCGATGATCGGCCGAGCAAAATCCGATGAGTTGATGCTACTTGGGATACTTCATAGATGCGACGCCGCCGTAAAAGCTATAAGATAAACTAAATATTATAGTTACACACTGATCATTTAAAAATAAATATAAAATAAATCAGTCTGCATTTTTTCTTGTTGAAAGAAAAATACGTTGAAGAATCATACGTTTGCAGAATTGCAGTCTAACCCCCAAATTAAAAACGTTATCATTATAATTTCGGTGTCAGAAGATAACTAACGTTTGCATAATTTCAATCTTATTTGTGCTGAATATATTGCAAGAACTTTAACAGAACACAAATTAAAAATAATGATAAAGCTGAATTTTTTTTCTTTCTTTCTATACAACTAGTTTATGCATCTAATGCGACAGTATTTTTTATCCTAAAAACTTTGAAATGCTCGTTTTACAACACATGGAATGCTAAAACAACTGAATTAGCTTCATCACATCAGTAAAAAAAACAGCTCAATAATAAAAATTTACTATTTTCTTTTTTTTTTTTTTGCCATCTTAAAAAAGGTTGAATCACAAAAGAACAAAATATTTTACTCTTTTAACGTACTAACTTTTACCAATAACTTTTTCTCCAGCAGTTTTTTCACTGTTAATTTCCCTGATTGAACAATACTTTTATAAAGAAAACCATCAAGACTATATTTAACGCAATTAAGTAAGCTTTTAACACGAAATAAGCAGCTCTAAAAGGTTTTCTACTTTCTGTATAGAAAAAAGAGGATACATATTTTTTACCAAGTGAATGACTTCCTCAAATAAAATGAAGAAACAAATATAGCCTATTAAGTATTGTTAAATTTACGCAAACTTCCTCTAATGTGTGAAAGCATATTTTTGAACATTTTTGCATTTTACTATACTTTATAACATACTTTTTGAATGTTGTTAGGTTAATATTGAATGAAGATGAAGAAAAACGTGGATAAGTTTCAGTACCGCATCAAAATAGAGAAAAAAATAAAATGTCTCATGTGTTACTTTCCATTCTCTTACGACTAACACTTGTTTTTTAGTTGGAGAGTTCTAGATTCGAAATTTTGAAAACTTAATTGAAGTTTAAAAATAAATTAAAAAATAACGCGCGCATTTACTTCATATTGACTACTGAAATTCAGATTAATAAATTGTTTTAGGGAAAAAATATATCGAAAGAAAATTTTGGCTTTCTATTGTATGAATAATTGTGCATTCACTTTTATTTATATAAGAAATAGGATTTTTTTTTACTTACAAAATTGATAAAAGGCTTAAACCAACTAATAACAAGGTAACCACTACATCAATACAATATGCACATTCTTGAGATATAAAATGTATACCTAATAGGTGAACGACCAAATAAAGTTAATATTTAATTCCTTAATATGGCTGAATTAAATTATCATTAAATGTGCTGCATTATTAACCCTATATTGCCCAACAGTCACAATCTCCTAGATTTTTGTAACTTTTTATGCAGCATATGAATGTATTTATTTATAATTGTAGTTACCTCCCCACCTCCACCATCATTTCTGGTATATTAATGTGTAATGTCTATAATGAACAAGCCATCAAAATGACTTGTTTGGGCACTCTTGTGTAAAAAATCAGGTAGCTTCAACCATAAAGCGTTCCTCAAAATAATGGATACGTTTTAAATTAGCCTAATAAATCTTTACACAGTTTCAAGCAAAACAGTCACATGTAAAGAAGAAAGACTATTATGACGGTAAAGTTCAATGAAGATATTTAGAAAAATGTATTTGTACATGTAGCTTTAGTTTAAGAATGGTAGGGTAGTTTAAACTCCATAAATGAATATGTATAATGTTGGTTTTACTTTTTTGAGCGAGAGAGAAAGAGATAGGGAAATATAGTGAAGAGAGGGGGAATAGTAACAACAACTTTCTTCTACACAAATCTAAAAAGTAAAGAAAAGACAAAAGTGGAGAAAAAGAATCTGCAAAAGGTTTTTTTAGTAAGTGAAAATTAAATGTAAAACAAAGGAAAAGTATTGAGTAGATATTGAGTAGAAAATATTAGTGTAAAGTAGATAGAAACTAAACAGAAGCCTAAATGAAATTTGGTGTAAAATTAAAATCACACTTTTATCAAACATAAAAGTTTACTGTTTTTTCGTCTAGGCATGTTTATTTACCAGGTTTCGGCGCCACGGTTATGATTTCTTGAGTCTCGTTATTTTGAAATCTGCATTGCATTATGATGTCTATATTGTTGTCGTCGTGTGATACTGTTGGATTAACCACAATCATGGCGGGGGTGCCATTGCATCGAGAAGTTGTACTTCTTTAAAAACATATATGACAACACGAGAAAGATTTACTGCACAAAGAGGAAATAACACCCAGGGCACTAGCGGGAATCGAACCCGCGACCTCTCGCTTTCGAGGCGAATCTTCTACCTCTGAACCATCGAAGCTATTAATATTGTTTATATAACCCCTTTTTAAAGACATGACACATTGTGTTATTAAATGTTTCTTTTGGACTCCAGTTTCTATATTTATATGTTTTATGCAAAAAGAAACATAAACATTGTACTTTTTACCTTGCATTGCAAACCAAATCAGACTAACTGCTTAACTAACGACGTTAAAGCTCAAAACGACTCTGATTTAAATTCAATCCACAATTTTATCATTTAATTTCATTGATTATCAAAGAGAACGTTCAGTCCCTTAATTTACACCAAGAGTAGTACGTGATTTTGTTAGAACCACTCTTTAGCACTGCAAAAATTTAATAAACAGTTTACTTTTCGGTCAGCGGTGCTGCCGAAAATTAGTCTCTAAAATCGATGAGACTCATAGAAACGTTATTTCTCAGCACTGATTACACTTTAAAATTAAACTGGAATCTTAACTTAAACTAACTTAACTTAAACTGACTTAACTTAAACTGAAACTTAAAATTATTATTATTGTTGTCATTATTATTATTATTTGGTACGTGAACAATATAAAAAAGTCATTAATAATTGGTAAAAACACAAGTAAGGAAGTAAAGAAATATTAGATTATGCATATAGAGGCTATTTAATAATAAAAGAGGAAATCTTTGATATAGAGACTTTAAAAATTTACAAAGTATTATCTTCTAATCTAATAATTAATAACTTTACATTTTAATTTTATCTCTCTCATCATTTAAATTAAGAAAAGTATAATTGTAAAAATAGACAAATTTGCGCTTTGAGACTTCCTATCAGACAAGAATACACAAGTAAAGAGTCTCCCTACTATAGTCGCATACAATATGTTTTAGCCTAAATAGCCATTGGAGTTCATGTGTTATACATTCTACGAAATTTCCCCTGAAAACAGTGTATTTAATATTTGCAATTATTGATTTTTATGCTTATAATATATCGCGAAGGAGGGATATACCCAGACAGGTTTATTACAAAGACAAAATTTCAATTTTAAACTTATTATGTTAATATTTTATTATTCACTGTATAAGTTTTTCTTCAAAAATAATAAGCCAATGGATTTTCTTTCAATCACAAAATAATAAAAAGTTTCAGTCAGTTGGAAATTTCTGTGTTGTAAGTTGCATTTTTTGATGGATTGGACGTTACCGTACAAGACAATTTTCTACTTCAAGTTGAATTTCCTTTTAAATAATAATTCTTTGAAAATGCATGCGCCCATACGGAGCTTCTTCACTGTTTACATAAAATGAGCTCAAAATGCAGTGCATATTTTTTCTATTTTCACGAAAGAAAAGGGAGATATATAGCAAAATAAAAAATATATACATCATTTAATTGTAATTTCAGTTTTTGCAATAAAGTATTAAACTAAAGAGCAGCAACAATAATACATTTTTAATGACACGAATTGCTCGAGTCTGAAGTTTAGGCTTGGTCATCTTGTATTATTATGTCGTCGGCTGCAGAATCAATGCATTTCTCATGATACCACTTGCCGGATTTATGCTTTAAGCCTTACAGAAGGTTTATTTGGGGGTTCAAACAATTGTTTTTTCTTGTGTCGTCCATGTGGAGGTATCCCGAGGGGTTCCTGTGATGGTAAGTCATCGAAGATGATAGGCACAGAGGGGAGCCCAGGGGGTTGATGTCCATGTGGAGGGCTTTGGGGGGTTTTGGTCACGAGCGGTTCTGGAATAGCCTTTGGTTTCAATGAATCTAAAACATTGTATTTACAGCCGCTTGTAATATTAATGTAGGTTGTGCATTCGGACCAGACACTTGAAAGAACACCATGCTTTTTTGGAAGGCATTGTGATGTAGGTACTAAAATAATTATAACCATTTACTAAACAGTCGTAATAACTTATAAACATCCGTAACATACTGGTAAATATTTAAAATAAAATGTAAAACTAACAAATACTGATAAAGAAACAACGGAGTATAATAAGTTTTATGATTAGTTTTGGTAGGCCTTATTACCCGCTTACAACGTTTATAAAGAAATACAAAAAAAACTGTCCAAAACCTGGCTCGTAATATATTGTATTACTCAGACATAAAATATCGATAGAGGCATTAACAATGGAAAATTGTAGCTCAAATCTAGACGTAAAAATGTAGCATTATAAAAATTGCTTACGATTCAGTTGGACGATTTTTTATTATTCGTGCCTAATAGCCTTCACTCGTCGAAACAAGCGAGCTACTCGTAGGTACCAGTTTGAAGCATCATCTTTGAGGGCAAGCTACGTACGAGAGCATTCTTGAGCGGCTACGAGCAGTTTAAATTGTATTTTGGCCACTTAGGCCCTATTACCCGACATTCTTGAATACCCGCATCTACGTTATATTAAATGCGCAGAACTAGATTTGACTTGATACATGGTACGATAAATAAAATCATCGCATAAAAATACTCTAACAAATATGTTTCTTCCTCAGACCATACATTTACATATTCCAGTTTATGTTCACTGAGTTAGAAATTGCTTCCTTAACTAAATATATTCAGTGCTTGTTTAAGACTTCCTTTCCATTTGTTAAGTTTCCTCAATTTAATTAAAATGTTGATGTTACTTTCGTAGCGATGTCCTTATACAGTTCTTATTTATGTGCTATTTAATAGTTCAAATCAAGTTTTTTACGTACCATATGTATAAAAAGCATGTAGAATAGTGCAGGTTTACATTTTTTTCCGCTGTCAAAAAGATTAAATTTGATTTGTTATTAGTCTGTGTTAAACGAACTTGGTCAATGCTCATTGCTCATCATTAGAAAATAGCTTCTAGCACTGGACCAAGTTAAAATGAAATGATTTTTAAAGATTTCTTAATACGTTATATATATATATATATATATATATATATATATATATATATATATATATATATATATATATATATATATATATATATATATATATTGAAATGTATCAAAAACTTTGAGTTACTGTACAGTATGTTCTATTGCTTCGACATGTAAGAAGAACGCTTTCTCGATTGTGGGTTCTGACTTTCTTACCAAACTACGCTGCTCAAGACAATGAGGGGATCACATGGTTTTAACAAAATTATGCAAAGATGCATACCAACAAGAAACATAAAATGAATCATTCATAATTTAAAGCCTACCAGGAAACAGTAGAAGAAAACGTTATATGCAATTCAAAGTTTATGACGTCAAAAACCTGAAAGAAGGATATAAGTTGCAGAAACGTCTTGCTCATCTGATTGTTTTGAGCAGTGTTGTTGCATTTAGTTATTTTTCTTTGATTACTTTAATCCACTGATAAAATAAATCCGTATTAAATTCCTGTCTTAAGAAGAAATAACCCTAGGTGCACTTTTCATTTTAAACTTGATCAAAAGCAAACATCAAGGATTCGAATCTGGGCATTTCCCAAAAAAGTTATAAATAACTAATGATAAACAAATAAAACAAATACTTTATTAGTGCTGACCAACAGTATGCAAATGTATACTCTTACCACAGCCGGGTTGAGGGGTTCGGTAACTTCAGCGCTCAGAAACTAAATGAGAATTTCTTCAATCAATAGAAAATTAGCATAAAGACTTCAGAACCTAAACCAACGTATGAGCGATTGTTGATTTTAAATGAAAATATATCGAAATTTACTCACATAACAAAGCTGCAAATACTTTATTCAGGGTAAAATGCTGATTTTCACCATTTACAAGTCACAAATATATTCAATACCATCATTTAATAGGAATGGTATAATGCGGGACATTTCTGCCATATCTAGCATTTTAATAAGAAATGCACTGCATTTTGTCATTATCTTCAATTTTCTTATGGAACGTTTCGATAATATTTACGAGTGTTTTTTAACACGATTAAATTTTTATGACGTGAGTGAGCCAAGTAAGAATATATAGACCGATAAGGGTACCCCCGGACATGTTTGTTTGAAGGATAAAAAAAAATTGCTAAAAGATAATTTCATCATCAGCAAAAAGCTTAACTACACTGTAAAAAAAAATCCTGAAAATAACGAAAAAATATACGGCAGCTGAGTTGCCGGAGTGTTTCCGTTTCGTTAATTATATTTCCGTGATTTTATGGAAAAATGACGAACGGAGCGTTCGTCATTTTCGTAGCATTTTTCGTTCGTATTCCTTCTTCATTTTTTCGGTTCTTATTATCCCGCTTACGTTAGCTTATACCTATACGCTTTCACTTATATGTATACATGCAAGATGGAAAATTATTTAAATTTTGCAAATTAACAAGCGCTTTTATAGCAGCTTAATATCAATAGCAAATTATCTATGGAAGTTCAATAAATTAGTCCTTTAAGTGTCGCAAAATGCGTAGATTGTGTAGAACAACAAATGCACAAATTGAAATTTTAAGAAACATTTGAAAATTTGCGAAACAATATAAACATATAAAAAGAACAAACATGGGTAATGTGCTGCCTTATCTTTTTCGTTTGTTCTTTTTATATGTTTATATTGTTTCGTAAATTTTCAAATGTTTCTCTAAAGTTTCTTAAAATTTCAATTTGTTCATTTGTTGTTTTTTCCAATCTACACATTTTGCACCACTTAAAGGACTAATTTATTAAACTTTCATATATAATTTGCTATTAATATTAAGCTGCTATAAAAGCGCTTGTTTATTTTGCAAAATTTCAATAATTTTCCATCTTGCATATATAAGTATAAGCGTATAGGTATAAGCCTATAACGTAAAAATGTGGGTGATTAAAATATGGGAAAATGAGAAACAGAAAAATAGAGCACAAAGTAGTTCCCAAACAACTAAAACACTTATAATACATCAACATGTAATATATACTTCAGCTTTTAGTGTTAACAACAGTATTAAACATATTACTTTTAATATTTGCAAAGAACGTGAATTGATCTTTCATTTAGAGTTACATACATGCATACAAACAAACCGACATGTGAAACCAATAAAAGTGTATTAAAAAAGCTTTTGAGACTAAGTTTTTTAATCGTTGTGGAAAATTACAAAAATCATTTTACTAACCCTCAGCACTCATAGTTGGTTTATATATGTAACTCTTAAATGTCTATCAGTTCACATCATGAAATAACAAACTATTAAGACTAGACTCAAATTAAAAATAATAATAACAAAAATAAAAACATGATAGAAATTGATGGGGCAAGAGCCATTCTTACCTTTAATGGGCGAAAATCTTCCCTCTCATAGACGACTGCCAAAAAAGACAACAAAAGGGGGTATGGATTTTAAAATATACTCACACACCCTTTTGTTGCCCATTTTGCGTGAATGCATTGCGATGAATTATGGATTGATAAACTAAATCTTCTTTAAAATGTCGTTCAAGGGAAACGGGCGGATGCATCGAAGTGTATCCAACGCGGCATATAGAATCATAACATGATTTCCAGGAGCGTGAAAAGATCATTTTTTCACAAGTCTTCTAACGGCACAAAATAATTGGCGGAACGCTATAAATCCAGCCTAACTTTTCCAATCCTTGCAAACTTAAATTAAAGCAAAATGGCTTCACAACATATAACGCCATCGGTTTCGCACTACATTCGAACACTAGCTATATGTTTTGGCAAGCGTCCAAGTTTCCAGATCTGGCGCCGGGAAAAAATAATCGGTTATTCACGGAATGTTTCTGTTTCTTTAAGGAAAAGATACGTTTTTAAGCGAAAACAGAAATTTTCTGTTAAAATCAGGAAAAAACTTCCTGAAAATTCAGGTTTTTTTTAACAGTGTAATGATAAATCGTTATCAACAAGGAGTTAGTTAGAAACAGGCATAATTGCAACAACAGATATTAAGAAAGTATTTTCATATTTAACTAATTTTATTTTACAGTAAATTTGATTCCCTTTGTATCTCACTGTCGTTTACCAGTATAAAAATGCTGTTTGATTGCTCTTGTAAGTGTAGTTTATGTCTTTGACGAATTCAATAATAACATGTCGCAACTTGCCGTCATTTTTGCTGTTGTTTGATAACCACAGAAAAATATACTAGCCCAATAAGACCATGCGTAACCAGGACTCCAGTTTTTTATTAAAACAGTGAAGGGTCGGGTGGAACATATGATCCAGTGCTACATATGCAGCACATCTATGTACGAACTGTGAGCCACAGTGAAGGAAAAATTACTTATCAGTGCCCTGAATCTGACGATTGATTTTTCTCCTTTCTATTAAAGTAAAAATTTACTTTTTGAGAAAAGGTTTGAGTTTATCATCTGTGGTTTAGTATGATTTTGCTGACAAAAAATAATTTTTCAATTTTGTTTTAGTTTGATAGACCGTTTTACTTTTTTTTTCCTTCAGAGTTTACCTTATTGGAGACCCCTGTCCCTAATATTGCCACTTTGCCATTTTTTGTCAAACAGCTGTCACAAATAAAAATGAACCTTAAATTTTTGCATGAAATGATTTTTGTCGTGTTTTTTATGAGTCATAAAATGAATTTACAAAGATTGGAGCTAATTGAACCAGAAATAAGAGAGGTATTAGGCCCCGAACCTAATGTTGGCCTTACCTAGATCACTTATATTAATTTAGAAATGTACCATAAGCGTCATTTATTACAAAAAATGTACATTTTAAGTGAAGTTACTTTGAAAAAATAATGTTTTTTAGCCTACTTTCCCGTTAAAAACAAAAGAAAGACGAAAAAAGTATTAAAAGTAGCTTAATGCATCTAAAAAACATCGCCAAGTCCAAAAAATATCGCCAAGTTAAAAAAAATATCGCCAAGTCCAAAAAATATCGCCAAGTCCAAAAAATATCGCCAAGTTAAAAAAATAAAAAGGTAAAATGAATATCGAAAAATTAAAATTTGAAAGTAGGGTATTGTGATGGGGAATTTGTGCGTCGGTCGGTCTGTCGGTCTGTCGGTCTGTCTGCCCCCCCCCCCTAATAACTTTTGAATGAACATTCCAATTTGGACAAACTTTTTTTTGTTGGAAAGATCTCGCCGAGTACAGCTCATTCCCATATTTGATTTTTCGATTTGAACAATTTTTGGTTTAACTTTGAACCGTTCAAACAACCTGTCCCGCGATGCTAACTTTTGAGTGAACAGTCCGATTTGAACAAACTTTTTTTGTTCGAAAGATCTTATCAAGGATACTTCATTCCCGTATTTACATTTCCGATTTGAACAATTTTTTGTTCAACATTGAACCGCTCAAGCAAGCTGTCACCCCTAATAACTTTTGAGTGAACAGTCCGATTTAAATAAAACTTTTTTTTTGTTCGAAGGATCTCAGCAAGGATACTTCATTACCGTATTTAAATTTTCAATTTGAACATTTTTTCGTTCAACATTGAACCGTTCAAGCAACCTTTCCCCACTTAGTAATTTCTGAGTGAACCATCCGAATGGAATAAACTTTTTTTTTTGTTGGAAAGATCTCAGAGAGTACAGCTCATTCCCATATTTGATTTTTCGATTTGAACAATTTTTTGTTCAACTTTGAACCGTTCAAACAACCTGTCACACGATGCTTTCAGAAAAAAATTTAACATTAGTGCCTACGGGGAATTTAAGTTGAATGTTGATCCTGAACTTAAAGTCGGATTTCCTTCAAACTAACTTAGTAAGAAAATGGTTTTGATAAGTAATGTTTGTAAAGTACTTTTCTGAATAATCTTCTGTGAGGACTCTGATTCCGACTCCGCAAACATGGCGGAAATGCAGGCTCAGAAAAAAAATGACTGACTGTGCAGACGATTTTTTGTTTATTTATTCATTTGTTTTATTTTACTTATTTATTATTATTATTATTTTTGACAGACGATTTTTTTTGTAATAAAAATGTTTCATTCACAAGGGCATTTTATTCTTTATTTATATTTAACAACTGGCGACGGATTAAAAGTGAAATTCGAGACATTTTATCAACGGACGAGTTTTTTTTTTTTTTCTTTTTTTTTTCTTTCTTTGATAAAATGTGTTTTGATGTGCTTTGTACTTTTATTTATTTATTTTTTTTTGAAAACAATTGAGGAATTTTTCTACGGAAGAACTGTAACAGTTACATTCTTTAAAAGGTGCGACAAAACTTTATTTATTCATTTATTTACTTTTTATGTGTCTATTTCATCTGATGAGAGGGGTATATTTTGCTTTTAGAAATCAGCTTTAAGTGCTAAAAAGGTATGTTTGACATAATTTTTAGTCCCAGATAATTAAGAGAATAATGATCAGATGCTAGAATGCCGATGTCCATGTACGGGAAAGTAGGCTCGTTTAGTTCTTGACAGAACTTCTTGTTTAAGAAAAGCATTTTCGTCAAATGTCAATACTCTTATGTGTTTTCTCTAAAAATACCGTAAAATGGGGTGTATAGGAACAGCGGGGTCAATCGGAACAAAACTTCCCGACCGTACAAAGAAATTCTTCATAAATATACTATGGGGTATTTTTCGCCATTATTTTTTTTTAGAAAGGTAAGATCATAGTAAGTAGGAAAAAAGTACTTTTGTCACTCTGGCAACGTTACTGTTTTATAAGGAGGGCTGCATGTGGAATGTTAGAAAACATCACGTTTTCATAGACTGCGAAACTTCATATGTAAGTACAAACCATCTTATAATTTAAACCTAAGAGTGGTATGTTTCACTTATGCATGTATCTGAGCAACTGAATACCACATTAGATTTCTTTTTTTTTTTAAATTGTGTCATAAAAATGAAGAATACTGAAAAATGACATAGGAAAAAAAATTGCGGGGTGTATCGGAGCACTTGGTTCTGCTGTTCCAGTTCAAACTTAATAAAAGGAAACTGAAAAATCAAGATTCTAACTCCAATTTCTCAAGTCAAGACAAGAACAAGGATTTATTACTGTTTATCTCTTCTCGTGAGCAACTACCTTAGCATCATAATCTCATCGGCCGATGATCGGCGATTCATCGAAATCCGACGAAATTCTCATCGGCCGATGATCGGATACGATGAGTTCTCATCGGGAATTGCTCTAATATGTCTCATCGGCCAAACAGAATCCGAGCAGCAAAATCCGACTCGAAATAAGATGAGATTTGGAGCAATTTGCGAGCAGTGCAGTCCCGTGCCGATGAATTTAGGATCAATTTTGGATGCTCGGCTTATTTTCATCGGGAAAGTTGATCGGAAGGATATCGCTTTCCGATGAAAAGAAGCTCATCGAAAACCGTGCTCGGATACTGATCGGAACGATGTCATCGTGCGTTACGGGATCAGTTTACGAGGAGTTGGATGATCGGCCGAGAAAAATCCGATGAGTTGATGCTACTGTCTGCGTATTGTGCGCCTGGGAGCCACGGACGCTTCCATCTGAAAAATGGGAGATAGGTTTTAGGATGCGCACTACCCGATGCCTTCAGCTTTTGTTCGCTTACTACTTCCTCGTTGCTTTCCCCCCTATTTCGAGAGAGTCTGAAGAGACTTGGCGCGTGCGCAGATGTCTCGGAGGTAGCACGAAAACATTTTAGACAGTACTTGGGTAGATCTTAGAATGACAGAAAGTTGCAGATTTAAAAAAGATTTTTGCTCCAGGAGACTTTTTTTTACCTAAAATACATGGGAAAAAGTCATACGGACTTTATGTAGCAAAAGTCCAGCACAAAGACAGTGATGAATAAGTGGGAAAGTCTTACACGACAATCCCCAAAACCCAGAGATTTCAAGAAACTGAAGAAAAAGCAGCGTTCATCCCAGAAGATATTATGAAAAAACTTAAGTCAAGCCACAACTGCTAGTTTTAAGGCCAAGTACATATTTGTGGACGATATGAGTGACTTCCATTTATGTTAAAGCTTTGTATTTTAATTCAAAAGCATTTCTTAAAATTAATTTTAATTTCTCATAAGTTCAAAATTATTTTTAATTTTGACAAATTATAAACCTTTACTGGTATAGAAAATAAACTTTTATTTGACAGTAACTATCAGTTCTCATTCTCCCCCATCAATATTACTCATGTTTGTGAGACCTATTACAGGTTAAATTGCAAAAATAAAAATTTTAACATGTGTTACGATTGACTCCTATCAGCGGGGTGATTCGGAACACCCCTAAATTCCTATATTATATGAATAATAACTGTTCGAAATGCTTTGTCTTTGCTTGAAATATCAAAAGCAAAGCAAGACCGAAGTTTTTACCTAAAAAATCAAATTTAAGAAAAATCTTTTAACTACTTTTTTTACAATTAAAGCTGAAAAGTGTTCCGATTCACCCCATTTTACGGTACATGATTGCCGAGTTTGCAGAAACAAGGAGCTTTCGTAGTTAAAAGTTTGTCGGTAAAACTTTTCCACAGAATCCTCAATACAACAATAACATATTTTTTTAGCATACGATTAGATAGTTTTGGATCTTTTTAGTATTAAAAACTGCCTTAGTGTCAATTGAATGTGATTTGACATTTTGGCGTATAGATGGCGATAGTAACAAAGCTACTTTTGACTGACATTTTTGTTCGTTTATTTATGGCTAAATGTAATATTTATAAATATAAACTGGATTTCAGCAATTGACTTGATTTATAAATCGTTCAGTTCGTTGAATCTTTCGGCAGTATATTTCAATAAGCAAATTTAAAAGTTTATTAAAAAATGTTCATGTTTTTGAATTTTTCAAAGTAATTTTAAACTAGGGTGACTTTTGAGAATTTATTTGTTACTACACAGCTTATATTCAAGAGATATTTTTTAATATGTGCGTTTTTCTTTTGTCTGTTTCATTTTTTCTAACGTTGAACTATGTAAAATTCTTTTGGCGTTTTTACGCTGCATATTTTATTCATTTTAAAAAATACTATGTCTCAATATCTAGCAGAACATAGTCATAAAATCGTTTAGGAGAAAACTGGTGATTTCCAAATAGTAATAAAGGGAATATTATAACACATTAAAGCACATTAAATGATGTTAGTTTTTCGCCATGTTTAGGGGTTTGAATTCATTAGTGCTAATCCTTTTGCAAAAACATTTACTGAACAGCTCAAAAGTGAAAAAAAGGATTAAATAAAGCTAAATGCTAGTTTAATGGATGTTAATCACAAAACCCAGTCGTACTCAAATGTCAGTGTAGTAGCGGTGAAAAAAGATTTTAGTGTTAAAAATTAAAAAAGTAAGTTAAGTAAGTAAAACAAAACGCAAATACTATAATTTTTACAGAGACTGAAACATTTGCTATTGGCCAATCACTGAATTTCTATAACATCCGAATGCATGATTTTGAGCTATGTAAGCACGTTAAAATCAGTAAGGGTGAAAAGGCTTCGTAAAACCCAGCATTTGGCGAGTGGTGATGACTGCAAAATTCAGTAGTTTGTATTGTTTTTACATTTTTACCAATATTCAGTTTATTGCCTATCCTGAAACATGTATGTACCAGGTACCACCTAAAATATGACTGCATTATTTTTGTCTTTCTTCCATTCTACCGATTTGTCTATTCTGATTTTAAGTTAGTTCAATATTTTTCAATTTTTGGTTGGTTAATGAATGGTCATTTATAGTCAAATTCTGTGTTTCATTACATACTACTTCAGCTGAATTCAGCGCCGTTAATTCGTTTAATATGGCAAATTTCTATTTCACTTATAAATCTGACACTTCCCCTCTAGTAAAAGAGGATTCTCTCAACAGGAGAAACAGTAACTTTTTAAGTTGAAAAATAGTCACTAAATAAGACACTCTTATTTAAAGTATGCACCAACACTATAGATGTCGAAAGAAGCTTCTAAAGACATTGGAAATTTTCCTTTCGAAAAATATACGTGTTTTCCTATTGAAAATACCGCGCACTTAAAATCCAATACATATCCGTTTCGCGGTACTTTAAATCAAGGAAAGTTTTAACGTATATTATTATTTATTTCCTATTATTCTACAGTTGTTTTATTATTTTAATATTTCATATTTGTTTCGATGTTTAATGAAAACGCTTTGTATCATTTTGTATTTTAACGCAATAATATTTTAAGAAATATTTATTGCTTTAGATTTGTAGTAATTTTTAATTATGTAGTTTTTCATGACTATCTTACTTTAAGAGCGTTTTATATTCACATTGTATTCAACAAAATTACAGTACTTCAAACATTTAGTTTTCGAGTAGTTTCTGTACCTCAATCAGAAACTTCTTTCTGCGTTTGAGATAATAATTTCGCAAAATCAGGCCCGTCTTTTAAGTCTATCAGCGGGTCAATTGCCCTTCTACAGATTTTAAATACACAATGCAGCGACAGTTATGCATGGTCTTTGTTATTTTTTCTTGTAAAATTTATTGGGTATATATTCCTTTTACAGAAATTTAAATAAGATCTTTTCAACACATTGACGCGAAACAAGTTAAATTACCTAGACATCAGACATATTGCTTGTGCTTCCATCTACTGAATCATTTTGAAACGATTTTCTTCAACGAAATTGGCATTATATGATAATGTATAATTCTTTAGGTAGCTCAAAAGTGCATATTCTGGAAGTATTTTAAGCTAAGAAATTTTAAAAAAAAATCCTGTGTATTTCAAACTTCACTCAATCTCTTCAAACTCTACGAACATTTTATCGGAAAAAATGACGTGCCTACTTTTAAACAGCAAAAGAATAACTAAGACTTTGAGCTATGCTTTTAAATAATAACAATATTCAAAAGCTTCCACCCTTATTATTACCTATTCACAAAAAGGATAAAAATGAAACATTTTATATATTATACTCAACAAGATGCAATACCATATTTCAATCGTTTATTTTAGAAGCCCGTCAAGTGTACTTTTTAAATTTTTCAGGAAACTAAAAAAAAACTTCCTAAGTAAAGGTTTTGGCATGAAATAAAGTTAAAATGTCTCTTGGTGTAATGCAAAAACAATAATGCTTAACGTATTTTTTTAAGCCAAAACGAATACCAAAACTTGAGAAGTTTTTTTTTTTTTTTTTGTAATCTTCCGAATTTTTTAAAAGGACAATTAACAGGTTTCTGAAATAAACGATTCAACTGAGGTAGCTTGATCTTTACACTTTTGTGTTTAATATTTATTGATCGATAAACGTAGTTTGAAAGGAAGCATAACAGAAAAAAGGTTTTAAAAATGCTTCGTTTAAAGTTAGTTATAGATTTTTGTAAGTGTTTAAAGAAGTGTTACTTTTTTCATAATTTTAAATTATTGTAAAAACGAAGACTGATTTAAACAAGAATTCTCGAAGTATTTAAATTTCAACCGGAGTAAAATTCTGATGTTGTATGAGCTAATAAGTTAGGTTATTTACACATAGAAAATTTTTGCATTTTACTTTTAATTACTAATTAATTAAGGGGACAGTGATGTCATTTTTTTACCTCAAGTACAAACTATTCAGTTTTAATAAATATTTATTTTTAATTAATGATATAATCTCTCTATGTTATTGATGGCCTTTTACAATCTAGTGTGCCATTTTTAGTGTACTGTACACACTAGATCGATAAGAACCAATTGGGAAAACATTTGAAGCTGGTATTTCGGACATCATCCGAATTTTCAAAATTTGGTCAAATTAAAAACTGTTTTCGAGATAACAATTATTTAAAATCCGGTGATGCAATTTCGCCCGAGTAAGTTATGTCAGGACGCACCTCCTACATTAAATCATTATTTTTTGTCCGAGGTCATCTAAAGCAGTACGGCCTGAACTGTTACACATTCCCGGTTGATAATTGCTTAAAACTTTTCTATTAAAGATCGATTTACTTAATCCATTTGCTTGATATAGAGGTCCTCATAGGTTAATACAGTTATACGACGCGGAAAATCTTCTGATTCCAATTATGACCACTGTTATCTCCCATCAATTCGGAAGAGGACAAGGTAAGTTGAAAGTTTAAAAGCATGAACGCTTGTACCAAAGAGTGAGACTCTTGGCAGTGTTTCCACGTAAAACATTTTTGTCAATCACCAGAAACTATATTTTTCTAGATAGTCTTTCAGTGACTAAAATAATGCATGGTATAGTTATTTTCATTGCAGTCTCGTTTTTTATTGCCAACTTCATGCGGGTTGAGTAGCTTCATACAACTTGGAATGTCGTTTTCTTGATATTTGTATTACATTCAGTATTTATTGAACTCTATATTGCAAAAGGTAAACTTCATAAAATGCAGCAAATATAATTTTACAATGCCACTGCTATGCGCTAATTTTAGTTCACCATTGCTTAAGTTTCATACCCAAATCTCTATTACAATGCTCTATAAAAAAGAAGAGCTTAATGTTTTAGTCCTTTTAAATGGAGAAAAGTATCTTGGGCAATGATGTAGCAGGCAATATAACTGTTCAGGTGTTACCAGACTGTTTTACACAGTTAAATCCACATATCTCATTTGTGGTATTCCATTCCAGACTTTGTTTAATTTACACTGCAAAGAGAAAGTCATGAGAGGCCTTCCATTCAAGTTCTATATAATTGTATGAAACCTAGAAAAAATTACTTCTTAGAAAATTTTCCTAAGAAAACTAGGTAAAATTGCCTTCATTCAACACATTTTGAATTTTAAGCACATTAATGGTGTTAATCTCCATCAGCATACTGGAAAAATCCCCTTCTTGTATTTTTATAGTGAGTTATGATTTAACAACTACTTTATATGTCTTGTTTTCTATTCATACTAACTAATAATTCACATGTCTTTGAATAAAATTCAGATATAATAAAAGTTTGCTCAGTTACACTGTAAAAAATGAATGTTGTTTTAACAGCATAATGCAGCTAATTTTATAGTAATCTCTACTAATAATAAAGCTGAAGGTGGTTCTGTCTGTCCTTCTTTCTGTCTGTCTGTTACGCGCGTAGCGCCAAAACCGTTCGGTCGATTTTCACGCCACTTGGCACAAAATTAGTTTGTAGCATGTAGTTTTGCACCTCGAAGCGATTTTTCGAACATTCCATTTCGTTCTTTTTCTATTCGAATTCTTAGCGGAAATTCGATAAAATAGGGAAGAAATATTTCATACACATTTTCAAGTCTTGTGTCATTCGAAAGCTTGAAATTTTCTGCACAAAATGAAGTTTTTTCGAAGTTTCTACGATCATCAGGAGAGCTGTAATAATTGTTTTTAGAATCCCGAAATTCAAGGCTTACCTTCAGTAAAGCAAGCCAAACGATTCTAAAATGGTTCAGCTCGATAATAAAATTTGTTTGAAAAGAAAGATGAAAAGAATTATTTTATCAACGGAAATCAACTTTTCATGTTGTTACCATGGTTACGTGTTCATACCTATTTTTGTTTCGTTCTTCTTCCAGCGTCGCCAGACGTAGTATTTTTGATACTACGGTAATATTTTTTCGGCCCAAATAAGGAGCGTAGTATTTTTCCGGCAACCCTGTTTCCAATATACTAATGACTTAATTAAAAGATTTGGCGGATTTTTTTTTTTTTTTTCATTTTCATAGATTTCGCATTTTGGCAACATTGATTTTGGCGACGTTTGGAAACAGTATTACTTTGTAATATTTTTTTTTAGAGGAGGCGTAGTATTTATTTGTTTCAATTCTCTGGCAACCCTGTCTTTTCCGGGTGAAAATGCTTTGGGATATTACTTGGCGCGTTTTTGCGTGTCTCGCGGAAGTGAAAGCTTCGAGAGAAACTACGCAAAATAGCCAGGGTTACCACGCTTGGCGCGCCTATCGCCCATTTAGCGAGAAAAGGGTACCTAAAGCACAGATTAACCAAATATCGTATGAATTGCGTTATTGCATCGTTCGTTTTGTTTTTAAAGCTAGGAAATAAAACTTTCTTCTTCTTTTAAACTTTGGTAAGATTTCTGTTGGTTTCTGTGAGCAACAAAATTGTTCTTATTTTCTCTTTTGGCTTATTTTTGTACATCTTCCCTTGGGGTTGCATTCGAATGTTCCAAGGGGGTGTTTTACCCCTTTTATGGAGTAAATCAGTGTTCATTTCAATGCAGACAAAAGTGATATGAATTGGCCCGACCACTTGGCAATATATCGCCAAGCTTTTGGTCGTCAAGTATTTGCTGCCAATTTGGCGACATATCGCCAAGTTAGCGAAAAAAATTGTTTTCTTTTTTTTATTTCGATTCAATTTGGCGCTATTGGCGATATTTTGCGAAAAATCCACTGAATGATGTTAAAATCGGCGATATTTAGGAGATTAATCATTGTAAAACATTTTTTTTTTGCATTGTTTCGTGGCAAACTAGGGATATAAATGTTTGAACTGTTATCTTGTTCACTCCAAGCACTATTTTAGCACTTAAGGCATCTTCTAAGAAATTTACACGTAAAATTAAGTAGCGTGGGGTCCATACCAGATTTTTATATCATACTTTGATGGAATTATAGTTGAATTACAACTAAAATAGAGCATTTTTTCTGCTATATCAATTATTTTACAAATGAACTTTTCATTTTATAACACGGGCAAAGCCGTGCGGGTACCGCTAGTAAAATATAAAATTTCTACTTCTACAGAGCTAAACTGTAAAACAGCTAATTTTGCAGTTTATTTCCGTGCATTTTACAGTTTTAAACTGGAACCTATGCTGCCAGTATTACGCTGTTGTTTTTACAGTATAATACAGCTCCATTTTACGACAATAAAGTGTAAATGTTCTAACTTTACGGTAAGAAACTGCAAAATTGCTAACCTTACAGTTTATTACTGTGCAGTTTACAGTTTTAAATTGGAACCTCGGCTGCCAGTATTATACTGTAAAAACAACAGTTCATTTTTTGCAGTTTAGCAACAATAACGGATAAATACTAAGCATAAGTTCAAACTATGATTAAAAGTGATATTAAAAGAAAGAAGAAAAATTCTGGCAAACTTCATTGAGTTCACAGAGAACTTACTTAGTTCTATTTGCTGTTGAATGACTGCTGAGGACGATTGGACTGCGATAACGTACAGTTATTGTACCATCTGTTTAGTGTGTGAACTGTAAATTTCCTACTTTGCAAAGAATAGGCAGTTTCGAGGGAGAAAAGACGTATTAAGCAAAACACCAAGTATTTCTCTGTTAATCTTAGAATCTTCCTCGGCTGTCTAATGAAAGAGGAATCGATTAATTGAATCAGTGTAGAACGAGATTAATTCCATTAAGTAACGAAAAATAATTGAAATGCGTGTTTCACTTTTAATTGTGGCACGTTAGTTATAAATTATTCATTTTCAATTTAATTCTTGAATTTTATAAGATAGAAATCAGCTTTATTAATATGTGTCTAGCTCTGATTAATTGGTTAAAGAGCAAGTACATTTTTCACTCTTGTCTAATTTTCTCTTGCCGATGACTAGACTAATTACTAGATTTGGAAAATCAAAACATTCATCGTTGAACAAATGTAGATTTGCATTGATTAAATTGCATTCGTTACATTGAATAAAATTATTTCTGAGTATTTCTTAAAATTATTTGTACTTCCTCAAAGTTTTCTTGACTGTTATATTTTATAAAAACGCGTTCTTACAATTATTTAATTTTCAAAAGGAATTTAAACATCTATATTTACTCAAACATCTATACTTTTGATACACGTCAGTAACATTAACATGTTTTTTATCTTTTTACGAAAAATAATCCATCAACTTTTATACTTTACGCAAGCAGAGATTAAAAGTCCATTAAATAATAATTTTTTAATCAAAGTCGAAAAAAAGCAACAAACAAAGTAACAAGATGTGTGTTACTTAATACTAAGATAATATAGTTATAGTTTTTTCTGAAGACTAGTAACATCTTCCTCGAGTTGAGATCAAAATTCGTAACTCTAATAGAGAAGATTAAGTCGTAAATAATAACCAACACTTCCGAAAGAAAGATCTTACTATGTAAGGAACAAAAGGAAATAACTAGGAATACCAGTACTCGTAAACAGTTAACCTTTGACAGAAGGTTAAATGTTACCGAAACTGGTAGGAGAGGTTTAAAAGAAAAACGAAAAAAAACGAAAGATTCAGATTTAAGCAAAGAAGAACATTTTTGTACTGTTTGATTCGACCCTTACTCTAAATCTGTAGGAAAAGAATGGGGAAGTTTATGTAATGTGAAACAACTGGACAATGTGAGAAGATTGTAAAAAGCACAGTATTTTACCTAGGTGTAATTTATGATTTGGATTACATGGACACATGATCAACTTCTTTTCGAATCGAAATTTTATTTGTCGACACTATAACACCAATAACTGGATGTCGTATTACTTTTATTTTCACTAAATGTGTTTTTTTTAAATATAAAAATAACACAATGCATACATACACTGCTCGACATTGAAAATGCAACACCAAGAAGGAGTGGTCAGAAATGGATGAAATTTGGTAAGAAGACAGAGACAGCATGGAACAATAAGTGGTATTTATTTCAAAATAAATAAGCAAAATTTAGAGCGAGGACGGCGTCGGCTCAGTAAGAAGTAGGACCACCGCGGACAGCGATGCACGCAGAAACACGTCTAGGCATGGAGTCAATAAGCCTGCGGATGGTGTCCTGAGGGATGGCACTCCATTCCCTTTCAACCATTTGCCACAGTTCGTCCTCTGAACGAGGCAGTGACAGGTTCTGCAAACGGCGTCCAATCACGTCCCACACATGTTCGATTGGTGACAAGTCAGGAGAGTATGGTGGCCAGGAAAGCATCTGTACACCTCGTAGAGCATGTTGGCTGATTCGAGCACTGTGAGGCCGGGCGTTATCCTGTTGAAAAATTGCATTTGGCAGACCCTGAAGGTAGGGGATTGCCACCGGCCGCAGTACATTATCTACATATCGTTGGGCCGTCATAGTGCCCCGAATACGAACTAGAGGTGATACGGAATTGTATGCAATAGCGCCCCAAACCATTATGCCACGTTGTCGCGCTGTGGGGCGTTCCACAGTTACTGCCAGATTCGATCTTTCTCCGCGTCGACGCCACACACGTATGCGATGACTATCGCTGGACAAACAGAAGCGGGATTAATCTGAGAACACTACGGTTTGCCATTCTGCCATCCACGTCGCTCCGGTCCATTCCAAACGTTGGAGTCTGTGCTGTGAGGTCAATGGCAGTCTTCTTAGCGGGCGCCGTGATTGCAGGCCACGTGCAACCAGTCGACGGGAAATGGTTCTGGTCGACACAGGAACATCCAGGGTACCTTGCACGAGCTGCAGAATCGACGTACAAGTGACTTGCGGGTCCGCCACAGCTTGTCGGTGAATCCGTCGATCCAAGTTGTCTGACGTCACTCTGGCTGCACCTGCACCCCTCAATGTGGCTACATTTCCTCTTTCCAACCATCTCCGACACAGCCGATGCACAGTGCTTGCATCCATGTGGGTATCAGCTGCAATTTGACGTATGGACCAACCTCCCCTTCTCAGTCCAATCACCATACCCCTTGTAAAGTCGTCTATATGCTGGAAGTGTCTTCGTTGAGGACGGCGTGGCATTTCCTCCTATCACACGTATCCTTCGAGACAAAAACCAAATTTCTCCGATAATTAGTCTGGCAGAAAAACCAACATGAACATAGCCCACTTTTCAACTTCATTCTATATCTTACTTCACGTGCGTCGGAGAGCTGCGCATTTCATACCATTTGCATAACTCAGTGACGTGCGTCTACGGTAAAATTTGCATGAATTTCTGACCACCCCTTCCTGGTGTTGCATTTTCAATGTCAAGCAGTGTATTTTAAAGTAGATGTGCTTTCTTCTACGTACCAATTGACCCCACTACAGAGCTTAGTTGATGTAAAAGAGGTAACATGGGGGATTCCTGAGAGACAAAGTTTACACAGGAAGCACTATTTCTAAATATATAGACTATTTCTAAATTTACAACAAGCATAACTCATCATATTGCAAAAAAATGACTACTAAACCTTGTTACTGTTGACGACGCTGTAATAAGATTTGAGCGTGCCATTGATGCAACTAGAATGCACAAATACTGGGTTTAAACAGTATTTTATTTCTAATTGGTTCTTTTTATTTACCAGGAACCACTTTCTCACCTGGTGGTAAATTTTTGAGCTATATTTTTTATTGCGGGCAATAATACTTATATATGTTTATCTCCAAATTGTTGCTCTTGTTCAAAGAAACAAAATAATAATTAAAAAAATAGATGAGCTGGAGCATGCTCAGAAATCCGGATAAAATGAAAGTTTTAAACTTTTATTGTTCAATTGTAAAAGTTAACCTACTAAAACTTACTATTTGCTAAAATTAGTACGGAATGTTTTGAGATCTACTATACTTTGAAATTTTTTAACGCACGAAAATAAAACGCGGATGACTGATGATGTTATTAAATCTTAGTAAACATAAAGAAAATGTTGTATGTCGATATTAGCATTTTAGAAACTTGTAATATTACGTTTGTAAACGTAAACTACCTTTTCCTCAATATTTATGCAAGTAATTATATCATTAGACAATTCTCTAACCAAAATATTCGTGTTTTAGTAAAAATTCCACTTTTTCAGTGTTTAAACAGCGTCTCGCTCTCTCTGAAAAAGCTTAATCTTTCGTGAACCAATTAATATTCACCAATTCCTTTATTTTTCCCCTTATACTGTATGAAAGAAGTGCAGTCTTATGGGGAATAGCATTACCGAAATTTTTATTTTTGGAACATCCTAGTGTATACGAAATTTCAATAATATACCTCCATTAGAATAAACTCTAAGCAAGTCTAAAAAGGGTAGCTTTTATTAGGACATACTAAAGAGGGTACCTAGTAGAATGTGGGTGTTTTAGCCCCGCATAAGACGACTTCTTATACGTCAAATGATACTTACGAATGAAAAAAAATATCATTGTAAGAAAAAAATACCGATATATCAGAGCGAGACATTTTTGTTAATAGTTGAAATTGCTAAGGATTTTTTAATCAACTAATGAAGTTTTCTTTAATTAAATTCAATGTAACCCTAAACTTAATCTCAACTAATGGTTACTTAGTAAACATCATCAATTTCGCTGCTTTAAGAGATTTCTATTTGATGAAAACCTTTTCACAGCATTCGGACCTGACATTCATTGATACGCGCGAGTTTAATCTTTTGTTTAATCTTTATATACTAAAGTCTCTTGTGTACATTACAAAACCTACAGATTTCACACCATTTAACTCAAAGTAAAAAAACATGAATTTCCGGTACTCTTAATAAATTATGCAAGGTTTAAAGATTACATGCATTCCAATTTCAACATTAAGTTAAATGTTTGTGAAAAGTAAATTACATAATCTTCCTTTAGTTTACATGTAAACGATTGATCTAACTCACTGAGTAACTTTAAAAGTATTAAAAACACAAACACTAAGCATGATTGCGTTTTACTACTACTAAACTTTAATAGAGAGCAAAATAAAGTAAAATGTTTATACTTTATTAGCGCAACGCTATTCGCATATATGAATAATTTTGAAAATATTTTTGTCTAACTATATGAAAAACTAGCATCAGAAGAGGTGAAAGTAAAAGGTTAAGACGATTATTTTACACATATGATTCACATACTGCTACATATTATTCATTGATAGTTATAAAATTTTGAATAGCATATTTTAGAACATATAGATTAACGTCAAAGCTTTATGAGATTAAACGCAACGTAAAAACGTAGAAAAAAATATTTGAAAGCTATTTAACACGAAATACAATTTTAAGGCTGCAATCAGCAGATGCAGCACAATTTATCTTCTCTGTGCAAATTTTGCTAAAACGATTCATGAAGTGTAAATATGTATAATGCTTTCGCCTAGACAGCTAATACAAGACTTTAAAAAATCAATCTCTGTTGTCACCAAACTAAAATGTTACGTACATTTTTAAGAAGAGTTACTTCTCCAAAAAGAAACAAAACAGACAATGTAGAGATTAGTGAATTCAGCAAAGATGGATGAGCCTTGATTCAGCAAAACAAAAAAAGGTAAAAAGTTTTTAAATGAAACAAAGCTCAAGTTGCCATGCTGACAGAAGATGAATCTCTTTACAATACACATGAATGAAAAAAATGAGAACGGAAAAGGGTTATTCTCATTCTCATCATTTTTTAGAACTCTTCGTTTCGTTAAAAAAAATCTTGTTCCAAAAAAGTAAAATGCATGCATTTTTGTTTTTCGTGTTCCGCTCTATCGCTCATATGAATTTTAAAGATTTTACCCAACTGAAAATTTTTCAACCGCTGTTTTGTGCGTAGCAAATATATTTGTGCGTAAACAAATATAAATATATGTGTTTATGCAAATAGTATAATATTGAACTGTCATGCCATTTTCTAAAGTGCATGAAAAAATTTATAGCATAATACAAACTAAGGAACAGGCGGTACATTTATAGCGTAATACAAACTAAGGAACAGGCGAACTTTTACAAGTGATTTGAGAGCCTTTCACTTGAGGAAAAAAATTATAAACTATTTCTGAAGCTTTACATGCATTGTGTTAAAACAGAAACTGGAAACACATTATATACAATAGCTGCCGAAGGTTTTGAGACGATATGATTTTCTATCGAGTTTTTTTCCGTAGGCTAAATGTCTTATTGATTAAATTAATAGTTGGCTACTTTGGTCCTTCTACATGGCGCACGTAGCCATGGTACACATGGCTACATTTTTTTTGGTCATTTTTAAACATATGTAGAACAAACAAAACATTGAAAACTTGTGGGTTCTATTATTACATGATATCAACTTACCTCAAGAGGGATGCATAAGCTGGACTCAAACAACGCCATTATATTGACTCAAAGACGGTGGAAAACCAGCTTCGACTTTAAGCATCAAGCAACTTCTGATCCGTAAAATCATTTCTCCTACTTAAGGAACACAACATCATCTCATTTATTATGATGTAATTACTCAAGCATCCTGTGCAACAGTTGAAAATAAACCATAAAAATGTACTTTTGTGCTAAAAAATAAAGACCCTTGTATGTCAGAGTAAAATTGACTTGACCTTATGGGTTAAACTCACACGCATTGAATGCACAATCATTCAATGAATAATTCAAATTTAAACTTTAGAAAAATACACGCCAACTACCAACACGTATTTTTAAAAAAAGGTAATATCACTTTTCTCTAGCCAACAGCACACCCCTCCTGCACCGGCCACACCCCCCATACATCTATTTCAAGTTCTGTTGCCAATGTTCATTTAAAAGTTTATTCACGTGTACTTGGCGAAGCAGCCTGATGCCCTGTGAAGCTAGCACTCTAAGATTTTTACACCCGGTATCTCCTGTCAGAAAAGTAATTTGAAACAAGAATAACTATTTTATGGCATGCCTGTAAATTCTAACAGTTTCTTTTGCTTGTGTAGAATGTTTTGGAAAAGTGCTTCCCAGAACTATGTCCAGGTAGTTGCATTACTTTTTTTCAGTGTTAAAGTTTAATAATTACCAATCTTATACCAAAAATGTTTCAACTTAAAGAAAGTTCAACGTTATCTTATTGATCCGCAAAATTGATTACATGAATTTAAATAAATTTTGCTACATTTTACTATAGTAACTATTTCGTTCTAGAAAGGAAAAGTTGTCGTTAGTCGTAGTGAAGTTATTTGCAATTATAATATTTTGTGGCTCGTAAGAAAATAGAAATTTCCTAAGTCAAAATACTTTTAAACTTGGAAGGTTAAAATAGGTAACTAAAGTTATCGATTAAACTGGCAATTCGGTTTTTTATGCGGAACCATGCATAGTCAAATATTTCAAAGAAGTGTAAACCAAAATTATATACTATTGTGCAAATTCAAAGTGGTGAGTCATATTTTTGCTATATAACTTATACACACGTTATTCGGATTCAGCAAAATGGTGACTACCATAGCAAGTTGTAGTCTTAGACTCGAGTGTAAGCCCTTTTTTTCCCTAATAATTACGTTTCGTAAGAATATATTGCGAGTTTTTCAGAGCTTACTTAAAATTTTATTTCCTCCAACTGTTCAATGGAGAAAAAGTTATTCCTGACCAGAAAAACCTTTAAAGTTTTCAAGACATCATTTGTATGGGCTATAATGCTCTTAGATGAGCGAAAAATATATGATGGGACTAAGTGAAATGGAGCTGTAGAACATTAATTCGGTTTTTATCCAATCACAAAACTGCATTTTATTGCTCTTGTGATCCAGAAGCAAACCAATGAAGCTTTCATTTCAATATTTATTGACATACTAGTTAGATTTGTTCCTTGTACAATATGCAACAATTGGTGCTAGCAGAGTTTGCAGTGAAGGTCCGCTGCTATAGTTGAATCTTAACATATGCAAACTTCAGTAAGATTACATGCACGTGCAGTATCAAATATTGTAAATGTAGCCAAACATTACGGCATACCTGGACTATCTCTCATTGAAATTAATAACCAGAATTTGTAGGCAAGAAAAATTGATTAAAGTCACTATTTTACAAAGTAAAAGTGTAGAATATAGTTCGTGATACTTTTAGGAACTGTTTTTCATTCTGTAAAAAATCAAGCTTTGCAAAAACGTACAATGTTTTTTTTTAATTCATGCTTTAAAAAAAAGAAAAATGCGTAGTGTCAGATTAGTTTTTATGACTTTCAAATGAAAATTTTATGTCATGAAATTAACCAAAACCCATCTTTTTGCATTTCTGATCACATCGTTGGCAATTGTACTCGATCATAATTTATTAATACTGCATTATATATTTCAGTTTCTATCTCTTTTTTTTTCAGAACACTGTACTACGCATACGTATTGTGAAATACGCATTAATAATTTCAGTTAGTATTTCGAGCTCATGACATGTGAAAACTCATTTTTCTCCTGTTATTTGAAGGGCAGTACAGAAGTAAGAGAAATTATTACAAAACGATGTTATCTTATTCTCAAAGGTTTCATAAAGCTTTATATGTTCTTTACGATTTCTTTCCGTCCGCTTCACGGAGAAAACTTCAACGGATATTAATCTTTCAACTGACATCCACTTGCTTCATTATTTTCACATTTTTCTAATTCCAAGCTCGTATTTCGTAGATACATTCTTTTTTCAAATGCTTATTCACTTTTATAAAATATTTTACAGTGAGCGAGATTAAGAATGATATTACTTTATCATAGCAAATAAAAGTTATTTTACAAAACGGAAATAAAAATAATTTGGAAGTATACGTGGAATGAAATTAACCAGAAGTAACATGAGGATGTGAGAAAATTTTTGGTGATACTAAATACCTTGCGATTTTTAAAACTATTTTCACAACAGCCAAAATCATGCCTTATATTCCAAAAATATATTCACAATACATTTTTTGGAAAGAAAATTGATGACGAATATATTGAACTTTTTTATACATTCAGAAAGACAATTGACTACTTCAACATGTGTCGATTGTATCCCATTGCATTATTCAACAATATTTCTTCAAATTATGTATGCTTTATACAATTTGAGACGGTAAACTATGACATAAAGTTCTCTATTGATGTCTTCCTAAAAAATGCTTTGCTTTTTTACAAAGGTTCAAAATAAACGACTAGAGTTATCATACCTACAGCATAACGTCAAAAATAACTTTACTTTATGCCCCTTACTGAACTCTTATGATGTTTGCCAATCAAACATGCTAGAAAGGGGAGGGGGTGAGGAAGGAGTTATGTGACATAACCGTAACTGCAAGCAATTAAAGCTCAAAGTTTTATTGTTGAAGTTGTTGCAGCTTTTTTGTTTTCTGGTTTGTCGTTAAGTGACCGTATGAAGTTGATCTAATGACAATTACTTTTTGATGCACCGAGTTTTTTTTTGCTTACCAGTATCCATTGCTTAACATTGTCCAGAGTGTAATTTCAAAAAACGTAACATAGCCCTTTCATTCTCCAAACCCTTCAATTATATTTGGCAGCAGTTCAGCAAAAAATGCGGAATTAGTCTTATTAGAGACACGGGTCCCTAACTAGATCAGTTCCAAAAAAATGCAAAACAGTTCTATCAAATTAAACAAAATAGAAAAATTATTTCTTGTCGATATAAAAGCATATTAAATAGCATAACTAACTCAAAAGCGTTTTTAAAAACCACTTTTTACGTAAGTAAGAAGTAAAAAGATCAATCTACCATATTCGGGGCACGGGTAAGTTATCTCTTGCTTTTTTTGTTGGTTACCCCTGCTCATAAATCGGGCACATACGCAACACAGAATCATAACCTTCACCCTAACTTTCAGTGTCTTAATAAGGACACCGACAACCTAATAAGGCTAATTGTGACCTTATTGGGCAACGATCTATTTCTAGAGCTATCAAATATTAGTAAACTACGATGAATCACGAAGAACCGAAATTTATTGCAAACTAAGATCAGGCAATTTTGCTAGACTTTTTTGCAATAACTGTTGCTACTTTTTGGACTATTGATAAAAAAACCACTTATTGATAAAGCTTTATCATCAGTTATGTTTATTATGACAATTATTATGACGATAAAGTTTCTATCTAGCGAAATTTTCTATCCTACATAGAAAAGTGGGGTTTGGCCTTATTAGTCTTCATGTTCTTTTTAGTCTATATGGCTTTCATTGGCTCAACCACCTTTTAAATGTTAGCTTAGGTAAGAATGGTTATTTAATTAATGCCCGCTATTTGATCTGCAAAGCTGCTTCACTCTCAACCTAAATGATGGTTACTTCATTTTGACGTGTTTTCAGATAAACTTCTAAGTCCGTAAATTTTCATTAGAAAGTAAAATGTAATAAAACAACTTCTGACGAACGTAACGTTTCTCACGTTACATTCGTCTTTCGGTTTTACCAACGTCAATTGGTAAAAACAGATGCTTAAATTAAATTACGGGACATTTCCTTCTCGTTTATTTGTTTATTTGCCTTTTTTTATTTGCTGGAACTCTTCCAAGGCATTAAAAAGTGTTAATAATCAAAGAAAACATTTAGGTTCATTAAGCCTCCGCTCCGCTTGTAAATTGCTCCGTTTGTAGCTCCAGAAAGCACGATAGTTTTGTTTTTAGTTTAGAGAAGATAAAAAGTTTTTTTTTTCTTTATAAGTGAACTGCGAAAAAATCTTAGTTCAATTAAATTATGTTATTCCTTAAGACTGCGTTAGGGATTCCTGAAGAGTATTTAAAAGTTTTTGAGCAATTTAACTTGGAAATTATTGAATACGTTTTTAAACTAGGAATAGATTATCTGTTTACTTTCGGAAAGTTATGTATAATCGCATACACCACAGTCGGTGTACAGTTTTTATTTTGTCCGTAAACTAACTAGCTATTGCATCACGTATTTTTAAAAAGTTTAAACGATATAAAACTTTATTTAGTTAAAATGTAATTCAAAAGATGATTTTAAAGAATTTTTGACTATGAAATGAAATTAAATTTAAAAAAAAAGAAGAAAAGAAAAATAAAAACAAAATGTTAACTGTTATTTTTTAAAATATTTTGCCGAAGGGTATATAATTGAGCTTTATGATATCCATATCAAACAAGTGAAAAAAAAAATAAAGCTTGGTTCAAGATACATAAAAAAGAAGTTTTTTAGTTCAAACATATTCACTAAGATGCATTTCGCCTGCGAAAAATAAACAAATGAACTAAGCAAGTCGAAGCGAGAAATGTGGAAGTTAACGTTGGTAATTTTATTATTATAATTTTTATTTCTGTTATTAACCTTAACGTACCATTTTCGATTTAACTTCATCTATGCTTTATTTTCGCTCCAGACTCAATATCGCTGCTCTAGCAAGACTATCCTTTTTTAAATTCTTCGAGGAGTTGCCATAAAAGTTGCCAAGGTATCAATCTCCTAAATTCAACAAAAAAGAAAAAAAATTAAACCGAATATATTTCATATATTGGGTGATCACTTAACCCATTAATGCCTGACATTTTTTTCCAAAAATATTTTGTATACTGGTTACAATGTTTAATGGGCAGGAAAAATAATAAAAACAATATTATGTAAAAAATAATGTTTTTATTAAGGAAAGAAAAATCGTCCCTTAAAATATACGACAGACCCCAGAGGGTACATATTTTTTACTAAAATTTTTTTCTGCTTACGATATAATATTTTAAAATATATTTTATAAGAGGAAATAAAATCAGCAATAAACATAAACTGGGATGCTGGGAACAACTTTGAAAACTTAGCTTTTTTCTTGCGATTGTGAACGATGTCATTTTTGATAAAGATCATATTAAAACTGCTACAGAACACACTTTACAATCGTTATGTGTGTCAATCTGTTAATAACGAATCGAAGCAATACCAAGGTACTAATTGAGCACTATTATTTGGTTGAAATGTACATTTTGGGAAAATTCAGACTATTTTTTGGATCGTCCCTAAAAAGGGACGCTAGGCATTAATGGGTTTATACACTAATTTATCTTATGCTAATCATAAATGAGTGTGGTATCAAGTAGAAGCAAAGAGCTGTGATGTCTTTTTCAGGAAAAGAAGTAATTTTTCTTTATGTTCTTTCATATTTCTTGCAATATTCTTCATTAACATAAGCGAAATTAAATTGAATTATTTGTATACACTGTAAAAAAAAACTGTAAATTTTGAAGAAATTATCCATATTTTTTACAGAAAAAATCTGTTTCTGATAAAACTACATAAAATACAGGATTTCTCTGTTTTTTTAATCTCCGCAGCCGGTTATAAGCTCAATAACTGTTAACGGTCTCTTCACTGCGAAGCTCGATTGGTCGATTTTAACCACGTGACCCATCGTTGGATTCGAAGTAATGGCGGATGTTTTGATGAAACCTGCAGCTGAGTTGCCGTAAGTGAAAACATTTTTAACATCAAATTAATTGTTGTTTAAGTTTTAGTTGATAATTTTCCGATTATTTTATATGAAATGTAAACATTCCATGTTCTGCTGATTTAAAAAAGCATTTAATAACAACCCAGAAGCAGAAACTTTCTAGCCAGTCTGCGACACTTATTTGGGCCGTCGGAAATAATCTGCAGCATTTTTATTAGTTTTACTTCAAGTTTTCATAAAATACACAAACCTTTTACAGGGTATGTACTCCTTTTTTGAAATTAAAATTCAGGAATGTTAAGATCTTTTTAACACAATCGCTGTCCCTTTTACCAAATATCTCAAGAAACTCCTGTTAAACTATACTGATTGAAGGGGAGAAATTTAACCTCCTTAATATCAAGCGCTTTTGAGGAGTCTGAACATTTTTTAAGGAATCAGCAATAATTATTCAAATAATTGATTTAGAAAATGTTAATTGATTACTTACACACAACATCAAACTGTGTTCACTGAATCGTAAATATATTTTTTTAATTGCATACTACATTAATATGTAAAGAATAAGAATTAAATACATTAAACTTAGTTAGAATGTAGTTGAGTCCTTCTATATACGGTATAAGCTATTGTTTTCAATTGTTAGATTCAATCATGTATGAACTATGAACTTTATTAAACATGAAATCAAATTCAAGTATTTAAACAAATATTTACTTTGAAAACAAATGAAACAATTATTTGGATAGTTTTTTAAAATCCAGTACTTTCCGAAAAATATGTAAATGCACAAAAAACAATAAAAAAAAATTATTTAAATTAAAACTAAAACTGATAATTCTAAAATAGTATAAGTTAAAGCAGTCTCAAACTTTCAAAATAAATCAAATAATTACAGAATGCAGAAGGATTGAAGTATCAAGCACGGCGTACGATTTTCAGCAAAGTACATGCTCGATGTTTCAAAACAAATATGGTCCTCGATATATCTGGTGGGAATTACGAAAATTTAAAGCACTCGAAAGCAATACTAAAATTGCACTGAACCTTCGTATGATTTTAATATCACAAGAAGATAGAACTATTCTTGTGTGATGAAGTTGTGTAATTTTTCTGATGGTTAGAGGGGTCTCTCTTTTTTTTCCATTTTTTAGTATGAACTTATTTCATTTTTAAAAGAAGTAACTCTTACTTTAAAAGTTGAATTTTTTTAAAAACTAAAACTGCAAGAGAAAAGCAAAAA